>CAOJCR015265419.1:0-11263 GCA_948330485.1 Euphorbia neoarborescens
AATGGACCATAAAGAGTATATCGTATGGTCCATTGGATTAAAACAGAAGGAATGGTGGAGATGAGAGTGTGTACAAAATGTGTACAAAGAATTGTGTATAAATAACAGGACCCTTAAATTATTACTTTTAATTTAATATATAATATTTATATGTATTTTTTTAACAAATTTGTAGTTAAAATTAAAAAAATAAATAATAGAAAATTAATGATTACACTGAACATTCAATTTTTCAGTTTTTCATTTGAAAATAGGAATCTGGAAAATCTAAAAAATAAAATGAAAATAAGAAAATGAAAAAAGAAAATATTTTCTAAAACTAAACAGGGCTTATATCTCTATAGAGAAAACTGCATCATGTTGTTGGCTTGTAACGTTGTTCTTTCGTCTCGATTTGGTGATTTTTGATAATGAAAAAAAAATGAGATATCGATAATTTTAGTAGAAATTCTTATTTTTAAATTATAACGAGTATTGCAAAGTGAAAATAATAAAGAATCAAATGTTTCTGATCTTTTTATACGTCTGAACAATCATGTTTAGAGTAGTAGTACGACTTAGATACCTCATTTTGTGTAAAGACAGTGGCGATGTCAGAGTGTGGCGAGGAGAGATATTAGCCACATCTTCTGTCGGAAAAAAATTGTGTTGTAGTCTGGTGAGATGGGAGAGTCAGAGAGAACTGTTGGGAAAAAAGGTATACATTTTATTTTACTTTCCACTCACCTGGGACAAAACAACATTGTTATGCATCGAATTTTTATTTTTAAAAATCATAGGGTAAATGACGTCGTTTTCCTTAAAATTTTTAAAAACGATGTCATTTTACTCCAAATTTTATTAAAATCAGTAGGCCTCAATAGTAATCTTGGTACTGTCAAATATAGATGAATATAACTTTTTAAATAGTAGAAAAATAATATTTTTATCTTAGGGCAATGCTATATTGACACATGAAATGTTGACACAGTTAACACATTTCATGTTTCAGCCCTTGGATCTACAGGATCATTTAATGATCCAAGGGCTGAAATACATCTTGTATTTCAACCCTTGGATATCCAATGATCCAAAGGCTGAAACATGTGTCAACTGTGTCAACATTTCATGTGTCAATATAGCCTTGCCCTTTATCTTATCCAACTATATCTTTTCATCTCGTATTATCTCCTGCTCTATCTCCAATACTACCTTGTCTGATTTAGAGTCTCTAATTCAATCTTCTTACACTCTCGCCTTTCTGATCCATGCTCTGATTCTTCTCAACTAAGTACTTTAGCCTTAATTGATAAAGAGACTTAATCTTTTTCTGATTTAGCGTTCGGCTTAACTAGCTATTCTCTGGTGAATTGATCGTCATAATCTCTAGGTCAAAAATTATATGAGATCTCTCTATTATTCGCCTAAGCATATCATTTTAAGTAAGATATGAAAATATTTCAGATTTGGTGAATAAAAGTGGTAAAGTCATAACCCGAGCTTTGAAGGAACAAAAAAACTAGGCAGCAATTGCTCCCCAATCCGTGCAAATTTTTATTGTATAAAGTATTAGTTATAGTCAAATTTATTTTTATTTATAAAGATACGATCAATCATAAATTAATTTAAATAATAGATTCATTTTATCTGTAACCATCTTTTCTGTTTCGTATTTGATTCAAATTTTTAAAATATGGCATATTTGATTTTGTAAAAAATATTATCTTCCAATGATTGGGCATATTTAAAGTTCGTTTTCTTAAACCCGAATTTTATATTATCAATTAATTTAACAATAATGAATTGAATTTTAGAACAATTAATTTTAAAGTTTGAGGACCGTTATGTATAATATATCTACAATAACATTGTGCCACCTTACTATATAATAGTTGGATTATTAAATTATTGGATCCAAATATGTCACATCCAATAAAAACAAATTTATACGAAAAAAGTAATAAGACCTCTTTCGTGATTTAATTTAATGAAAACAGTTTCATTAAAAAATATATATATAAAAAGTTAATAATATATTTTTTAAAGTTAATAATTTCATTGTAATTTAAGTTTTAAAATATTTATATAAATATCTTAGAATGTATTAGATAATTAATCGACATTAATATATAAATAGATAAATTTAGAAAAAAGTTATTCAACGCATGCAATACCAATTTATAAATAATAAATAAAATGAAATAAAATTATTAATGTTGATAAATAATAGAAATAATTAAAAAAATACATTGTGATTTAGTTTATTATAAATAAAGGACTGTAAATATATTTTATTACAGAAATATATTAAATACTGATACATTAGCAGCCACGTTAGCGACACATCAATAACCACGTCAGATTTTTCAGCCACGTCAATATTTATAATTTTTATAACAAAATATAATCATAGTCTTTTATTTATAACAAATTAAAATCACAAGATTAAAAAAAAGTAAACCATATATATTTTTTAATTATTTTAAAAAAATATTATATGGGATTATATTAAATTGCAAAATTAATTAGAAAATAATTGGTGTACATAATCATAACAATAGTTCCAATTTTCTCTTTGCTTTATGACTTTTTTTCCAATTTTTTTTTTATAATTTAGAATTTATGCAACTCTTTTTTGCCCTAACTCTACTTTACTACTTAGCTTTCTTGTTATTTTATTTTTTTCTTAATTTAATAAAATATATTGTAAGAAGATGCAATTTTGTCTCCAATTACATAATTTGCAATTTATATTTAAGTTTTTATTTAAAAAAATGCTGTAAGAGGCAATTTAGGGCATAATTTACGCATTGGGTCAACGTTTGACTCTAAACATTTTAAGTAATATATATTATTATTAGATGCATGTTTTTAGAATTCAAATAGTAATAGAACTTTATCGCACTAATTGATTCGATCTGGTTTAATCATAATTAGAAATTGGTTTAGCTCAGTTTAATTTTAATTTTTTTTTAATTCATTCAGTATCAGATTTGTTCTCTTTTCTTAAATCAGAAAATTTATCGGCTTAAATTACTAGTTCAATCAAGTTTAAATCTAAAAAATATTATTAAAATGGTTATTTATTTTAGAATGTGAAATAAATTTATGTAGAATTATTAAAAAAATAAATTGTATTCGTTGTAGAAAAATTTGTAGATTAATCCAACAAGTCTTTTCGAGATTTTGTAGATTAATACTAACATGTTTTGAGATTTTTTATTCCCACGTATCTCTCTGATGTTATTTGTTGTTAAATTATCGAACAAGTCTTTTCGAGATTTTGTACCACCTGTTCTAGAAACGCACCGCTGATAATCATTGCCTAAATAACTGTAACTCATGCTTTTATTATGAGGTTAACATAACGGGAATGTCGTTTTCTAACTAAATTAGATATTTATCGGATCTCGCTTACTCGACATCAAAGGGACGAGTCGCTTTTACTCTCTGATTGCCTCTCTTATTGCTCTTGCTGGATTTGGGATCGGCCGAAATATCCTTAGGTATCATCGAATGTATTATGAATTAATATGTATGAATTTGAATTATAAAAAACCAAAAAAAATTTGTTATATTTTGATGACAATTGTTACATGTAAGTATACATATCTTAGAACAAAGTTTTAAATATTTTGGATATTGCTATTAAATAAAATCACAAAAAATAATTTATCACATAATTTAATTTCCTGCAAATATAATATTGTAGTTAATTTATTTATATACGTAATCACAGTAATATACACAATATAAATTTTCGAATAAAGTCACAAATCTTATGTGATAACAATGTTGTATTACTCGGTCCGGGCAAGTCAATTTAAAAAAATTTTAAATCCGAGTTGGGTACTTGATCTGCCCTCTAAAATAAACCATACCTTGTTGAAGACGGACTCTGTCTAGAACTAGCAAAAGGAACAAGACTCTGTCTGAAAGTACAGTTCAATTACGAGATAATTTTTACCCCTCTTCAGATAAAAAATGCGCATTATCTTTTTATTTAACCTTTGATTCTCGAAAAAAAAATCTTAATAAAAAAGGTACGTTACTCTAAATATTTTACAACGAAGGTTTTAAATATTTCGTATATTACTATTAAATAAAATCTCAAAAAGAACTTATTATATAATTTATTTTCGTTCAAATATAATATTATAGTTAATTTATTTCTATACGTGATCACAACAATACACATAAAGTATAAATTTTTAAATAAAATCAATTCAAAAGTTTTTTTTTTCTTTTTGATTGCAAGAAAATTCAATACAACCTAACAACAATGTGAAATGTACTATATGGACTTTTTAGTATCGAATTTGAAATGTGTAACGATTTAAATAATTACTTGTGGGATTCTTCATAAATAATTATTAATTATAACTTTATTAATATTTGATTTTTTTTTTTCATCATATAGTACAATTATTTATTTTATTTTATTTATTTTATTTTATTTTTTAAAAAAGAAAAGGTGTTGGTGCATCAATTGATATAGCACTCTCAAATAATTGATGTCACAGTTTTAAAAAAGCTTACCTATTCATCGATTATTATTTCTAATAATTTACAAGCTCAATTATAACACATAAATTTCTGTTTACAGAACTGATAGAAAAAAAAAGAAAAAATAAATTGTCCAATTCAGTGAAATTATTCAAGTTGAAGTAAGAATAAAATAAAATAACGGCAAAAATAATATTAAAAAATTGAATAGTCACAACTGAACATTAATATAAAAAGGAAAAAATTGTGGACTAAATACTCATAATAAAAGTATTTTTTTTACGGTTCAACAAAAATATAATCTATCACAAAAAATAACAATAGTAATAATTAATTAATTACAACACCAAAAAAAATTTAATTAATTATCATTTTGATTCATTAATCAAGAAATATATTGCGAAGACACTTCTATTATAATGTTCTTATATTCATTACTTCAAATTTTCGTTTTATTAAGTAATTTTATTGTTTCATAATTGAAGAACTATTTATAATAATCTAACACTTAAAATTCATCACTTATTTTTCTTTTACAAAACATATTATAAAAAAAAATTAATTTGCCTATTATTAATATTTTATTTATATTGAGTCTCATCTTTTTATTTTAGCATTATCAATTTTTAAATTTAGCTGGTTTGTGTAGTTATATAATATATTTTATCAATAGTTATAAGAAAATTTTCTAAATAATTCAAAAATTACATTAATTAGGAATTGAGTTATATTTTTTGAAATAAAACATTAGATAACTGAAAATCTATTTTTCCTTTTTCTCAGAAAAAAAAGATGTACATAAAAATCAAAACTTAATATAGAGCAGAAAAAAGGTCGACAAAAAAAACCATTTCCTTTATACATAACTAAAAGAAAAAGAAAAAATTCATTACTTTTCTGTTGGGGTTTTGGTTTTGAGAGTCGACTAAGGAGGCCTCCGCCCTCCGTCGTTTTTTGGGTCCCGGTGGGTCGTCTTCTCTGTCTCCTCCTGGCGATTCTCACTGGTCTTTTGATCCCCGGTTGTCTTCCCTTGCTGCGTGGTTGCTTGGGTGGCCCCTTTCCCTTCGCGTCTCGTTTCCACGGTAGGGATGGGTGACTGTTGAGTGGTCTGTTAGTAGTGGGTGGTGACGATTTCAGCCATGGGTCTTTGGTCTCTGGTTATGTATTTCCTCCTCCTCCTCTGTTCGGCCTGTTTGTGCGATGGTTGTGCTCCAGCATCTTCTCCCAGTTCCCGTTGCTCCCTCTCATCTTCGATCTATGGCCTGCGGGATCTCTGTTCTCTTCAGGTGGCGGTTTCGGTGGCCTTTTTGCTTTTGTTCCGTGGCGTGGTCCAGTAAGGCGGCGGTGTGGTCAGGCTTTAGTCTAGGGTTTTCGATTTTTTTGTGTCCATCCGGTGATTTCTGCCGGTTGTTTTTCTCTCACCGCTTTGTGCAAGTTTTTGACTTTGTTTTTGTCTAGTTGTCTGTTTGGTTAGTTTGTCTTCGGCTGTAGTGATTGGGTCTATGCTGTAGATTGTTCGTCGGTGTGTGTCATATGTTTTTATGTCAACCGCTATGCTAACAAGGGTTGCTACTTTTCGACGGTTTGGGAGTTATGATTTCTTCATTTTTCCTTACATAGGCCTGTATTTGCTTCAGCTCTTTATATAGCCTTATTAGTCCAGTGGTTCTACTGACGTCTGAAGCTTTCACTAGTTTGTACTCGATGTTTCTTTATTGAATTAATCCATATTTCAGTAAAAAAAAAAAATTAGAGTCGAATCATTCTCTGTTAAGAGATTCCAAAAGAGTTTTGTAAAAGAATGTTCTAGAGACTTGTAGAGAGTACCTCACACTCATAAAGGCCCAATGAAGACAATTTTATAAAATTCGCCAATCTGTCAGTTGCCTTATTACCCTCGAGGTAAGTATGTACAATCTTCACCTCCCATTTCCTCTTAAACATGTATTTGTATAACCGTAATAACCATGAGTGAGTAAGGATGATGTTCAAAATATTATTTCACAGAAACTCTACAAATGTTAATGCTGAATTTGCAATAAATTTTATTTTGTTAGAAAGTTAGTTTGCAACTAAATCAGACAGCCATATTTTAGTGATAATTATAGTTCTAGCAAGCCTACTCATGCAAGCAATTTCACTGGATGTAGGCAACAAGGAGTACAATAGTGGGAAGTTTAGTGACTACATCACAAAAGTATACATGTATGGTGACATTTATGATATAATATAGAAAGTCGGAGGACAAATATTAAATTTATTGAAATTAGGTGAATATTAGTATAAAAAAGACAAGTATAACCGTAGAACTGATTGAAAAATGAAGGAGTAGATAAATAAAAGACAAAACATTTACTGTAAATTCATATGCATGCATTGTATAGAAAGCACCAAAACAAAACACAGCAGCATGATTTCATTAGCTTCGTTAAACAAAGTCAATTAAGCTCATCTACCACACATGCAAATTATTCGTTTTTTATTTGGATTCAAAAATCCTACAACATCAAGCTTTTTCTTTTAACGAATTTGTATGATATAATTAAGAAATATGCACCTCCTGCATTCATTGAAATATCAGTTTTAAATTACAATTCAATCCCCATTTATCTGAATATAACATCAATTCATAAGTAAAAACTATCAGTGAAAAATCTTAGCCGCCAAAAAAAAATCATTAAAATCCTTTTTTGTCAAGCAGGAGGAGGAATTATATGAACTTTCTCTTCCTCCTTCCATTCCGTTTTCTTTTGTTTTTACTTTTATATTGTATGTAAAAACCTTCTTCCTGATATTTTTTAGAAGTTTCATCATCAGAATCAAATTTTTCGGTTATGAATCTACTCCGAAACAATACAAATTGGATAGCTTTTTTTCGATGGATTGATCGTCATATGTTTACAGTCAAAGATTTTTTGAAATCTTTACATTTTAAGTACTCAGATCTATTATATTTATACACGATCTGCAAGTTCTCTTCAGATCTTATAAATAGTAAAGTGTCATGCAATATGTTCTTGTCATTGAAAATTTTTTATATTGTTTAGTGGAGCTTGATAAAATATAGGGTTGAATATTATTTTATTAGTCTAATGGCGTCATTCTCGCAAATATATGCGAGTATTTTTGTTATTTTTGTTAGATTTCTCTCGTTTCTGATTTATGAGTATTTTGTTAGATTATATTTCAGATGAGTCTACTGAAATTAAGTTTACATCCGTTCCATCTTATGTATTTCATCTTCTTATTTTTAAGCAACAATATTCAATAAAAAAACATCATATCTCACTATATATAATATAGTGTAAAAATTTTCTAGTAAGCCACTTTTTTTTTTTAAGTTTTTGCAAATTAACAGCTAAAATGTCTCAATTATGGTTCCATTTGATTTCTACATATCTCAAAAACACATTTTCCATTTAATTTGTCAGCAGAACTTCGGTTATAATTTTATGAAAAGAAACATCTCTTGTAAACTGCAAACATTATTTCTTTTTTTTTTTTAAAGTTTAGACCTTTGATTAAAATTCTACAAAAAAAAAAAAAAAAAAAAAAAAAATTATTTGATGTCTAAAATCCCACAAAAAAATTATCTTCTGGACTCCAATTTGTATAGGAAATATAACTTATTAGTCCTTCATCTATATTTTGTTCCTAAACTCATAGCACTGTCGGTCATGACCTATTAAAATGATGGTGTTTGATATTATTTATGTTCGACAATATTTGGTCCAATTTTAGACTTTTGGCTAATTAAAACACGTAAATATAATTGTGTGAATTTTTTTCCCTCCATCCAATTTATGTGTATTTTAGAGTTTACAAGCCAAATGTGGTCTTTTGACATAGATTAGGCACAATGTGCAAATTATAGATGATGGTTTTAATTTCCTTATTTTGGATAGATTAGGGTCCAAAATAACACTTTACCAAAATTTTCATGATTATTGTCCTAAGTAGCTCTTAATAAATAAAACAAATAGTTGTTTATGAACATGACAACTTCATAAAACACGCAACTCATTGAAAATTTGGAAGATATTTGAAGTGTTCATAAGTAATAAATAATGTAAATCATTTTACCCTAAATAAATATAAAGAATAATCTCGAATGCAAATGAGTACCGATTTTCAACAACACTCAAATTTTTAGCAGATGAGACCAATTATGCATGTAATTGTCATTTTCTATTAGCTAGTTTACCACAGCAAATTGCAGTATCAATAGCTTGGTTGAAAATACTACTCATTCTTTTTTTTTTTGAAAAGATGGATTCATTCAAAAATCAGGGGAAAAGATGGGCAACACAGGGCGGAGGAGACGCAAGTCTAACTCCAGTTACCTCATCGAAAAAACAAGCACGAGCCAAAGAATCAGCCGCACCATTCGCAGTTCGCGAAATCAAACTAAAATGGCAAGAAACAAAATCAGAAGCAAGAGTTTTACAATCTAGAATAATAGAAGAAAAATAGGATTAAGTTCATGTAACAATCGGAATATAAGAGTAAAAACAATTACTCGATCTTTTCTTGAGATCTTCTTTTATTTAATAATATTCTTTTGGGTTCTGAGTTCTGATTGGTCGGATTGATGTGCCAACCTAGTTGGGATGTCATTCGTTCCTATCGCCTCTTTACCCGTATTTTCTTCAAAAAAAATAGAAGAAAAATAGGAATGACCATCAGTATACCAATACTACTCATTTTAATTGTCTATATTATATAACATTCTCCTAAGCCTAAAATACCCCATTACGCATTGCTTGGATTAAGGTTATGAGAGGTTCATTAATGGAAAGTAAAATGCTGAAACCTTATTTCCAAGCATGGTGAAGTGAGGGAGGAGGTGAAGGATGGTGAAATTTATATAAAAAGAGTGAGTTTTTAGTCCCACCAAATCTATGGTTACAGAGAGTTAAATTTCACAAACCTCCATTCCTATAACTTCCATTCTTTTACTTTCCTTTAATGAAGCTCCTTTCAACTCCATCCAAACAAAACCTTAGTCCGATACTGCATTAAATACTTTTTTCAAGAGTTGATATATGTAAAAGTTCAATTTTTCATCAGTATATTCCTCATTTTGTGACTAATAATTATCGAATCATGAATCATTTAAGCTAACATATATAGGTTGAAGTAAAATAACTATTATATTTCAAATAACTTTTGCTTTGCAACTCAAAATCGTCACTAATTTATTTTTAACAAATTTAAATTTGTGGAATCACCTATAGAGTTTCAAAAATTTTAAGGTGATATTTGATACGTTGCTATGCAATGTAATAGATTAAGTAACTGAATAAAGGTTACAATAGAATCGAATGAAATGGTTATTTATAAATGTTTGATTAATAAATTTGAAAAAAATATATATAAAATAATAAAATAACAATGCTGATAATTAATAATTTGAACAAACATATATGTTTTATTAGGTTGGAAAAATGATTTAAGAAAAAAAGAGAAATAAACAGATAGGTGGAGTAATAAAATGATATAATGGAACTTCATTCTAAATATTGGTATACTGATGATTAAGTTGAGCTTCCATTAAAAAATCCATTGGTATAATGATGATTTTAATTATAATGAAATTAAAATATGCATTTAAATATAGTAATTTTAATTTAATCATCGTTCCATTTGTACTAAACGGATCCTAAAAAAATTTAAAAGAATTCATTCCCTCAATTAAACACATTTTTAATTGGGGTTTTGAACCATTCATATATTTAGAAAGAGTCCTTATAATATCTTTATTCCTATTTATGGAGCTATTGATTTTTCATTTTTCATACTTGAAAGTGGTAATAGAAAATTAGTTGACATCTCAATTGATGAAACATAAAAACTAAACATATCTAAAAAATATTTACTGGTCAGATTTATATACTAAGTTATAATTAAAATATATATTCGATCATGATTTCGAAGATTAGATTTTGTTCTATAAGAAAAGTATTCAGGGTCAGTTTGGAATTGTTATCGCATTGATTTCGGTCTACTTTTCTAAAAAGTATCATTGAAAAAGTCGGTTTAAACAGTGTGATATCAATCACCGCTACCAACTCTCCCAAAACCAATTGGTGATGAGAAATATGTATACACTTCCCTTATAGTACATTCATTTGCACAAGCGTCCACGACATTAGACTGTGACTCGGCCATCACGCCTCCGCTATAGGACAATTGATAACCATCAAGCCAACAATCTCCTCCTCAGCAATTGCTCCTGCTAGAAATCGAATCCGTGACTTGTAGGACCTCATACGCTACCAACTCTTCTAAAACCAATTGATGATGGGAAAGACACATACTCTTCCATTATAGTTCATTCACTTACACAAGTGCCCAGGGCATTCGATTATGACTCGGCCACCAAGCCAACACAAACTAACCCTAATTAAAACTTTTCAGAAAATATTTTTCACAGCCTCAAAGCTATAGTTTAAAAAAAATATTTATATATCAATTTTTTTTTTTCAAAAGTAGCTTTTGGACTGCGGAAATCAACCCCAAACTAGCTCTCAGTATTGTAAATCTCTCTTCCAAATGTTTGGAAAAATTTAGACCACTATAAAGCATGTTTTTCTTTACAAATTATTATGTAAAATGGTTAATGCAATAACATTTCAAGATATATTAGAACTAGAAATTAAATTTTACAACTAAATACTATATAGTATTGTAAAATTTTCCTAAAGTAAATTAAAGTGTGGCATCATGGTGAAAATATACCCTAGTTATAGAGTAAGATTAGAATCCACTAAAATGA
>CAOJCR015266072.1:0-10248 GCA_948330485.1 Euphorbia neoarborescens
GTCCCCGTCCCCGTCCTTCTTAATTTATATTTAATATATATTATTATTATATAAGTTATATATAAGTTATACAGTATAATAATAAATTTCAAAAAAAAAATATAATATACACATTGCTATAGAAATTGCAACGGTTTGTTTTCTGCATAAATAATACACAGTAAACTTATGCTGCTTCCACCAGCTTTTATAGGCGGTATAGACTTTTTTTTTATAGTGTATTGTTTTCATTTTCTAAAAAAATAATTCATTTGGCTGCAATGTTATTTATTTTTTTTATAGGCGATATAGACTTTATCCTTCTTATCTGCAGTTCCCAGAGGTATTTTTTTTTTGTTTAGTGTTTATATTTATAAAATTTTTGTATTGATAGGTTAATGTTAAATTTTTTTTTATGTGTTTATTTTTTCTAAACGGGGACGGGGATCCCCACGGGGAACCCATTCCCCGTTAGGGGCGGAGACGGGATTAGAAGATTGGCCCCGTTTATTTAACGGGACGGGGATGGGATTGACAATCCCCGCCCCGCCCCGCCCAGCCCAGTTGACAACCCTACCATGCGGTCTGATCCGTTAGATATATAATACGTAAATATAATAATATTTTATTTATGTATCATATATTTAACGAACCGAACTACATAAATCCGGTCCACGATAGAAATTCTCACATATAACTATGTAGTTGAAGCAATTTTCTTAAAGAGAATAAATCAGCATCGGTCCTTCATAGAACCAGGGTCGTCTCAGCATTTATCGGGACCCTAGACGAGAACAGAGTCAGGGGCCTTTAGTTACATAAGAAAATATAGAAAAAGATAAAAGAAAAAATACTTCTATTTTTATTAATAAACCCTCACTTGTGAATTATACTGTAGTGAAAGTGTAATAATTTTTCAATTTTTTTAGAGTAGTTGACAGCAAGATGTACTGTATTATATATATAAACAAATAGAGTAACACAAAGAGTCAATAAAAATCAGATTATTAACAAAAAGTAGGGCCCACACTTCTAACATTATTCTCCTTAATTTTTGCAAAATAACATCTATTTTTTTATTAGTAACAACGTCCTCTTTCCAATTTTCACGCTTTCTTGTTGCCAAGTTTACGTTTTCTACTCTAACTTCTAACCAATTAATTTTTTTTTTTAAAATTATTATACACAATAACATATATATTAAATATTTTGAGGCCCTTAAAATTGGGGGCCCTAGGCAATGGCCTGATCTGCCTTTAAGCAGATCCGGCCCTGTATAGAACCTTGACTTTAGATGATCGTGGGGCAGAGCGAGACGGGAACGGAAAATGCCAAACCATCTCATTTTCCGTTGCTAATGGAAAATTTTCATTCTTATCTCCACGAGGGTGTTGGGAAAAAATTTGCCCATCTCCATCATATTCTCCATTTCCGCGGAGATCTTCATTCTCTATTTGAATATATTTAAAATCAATTTTATTAGAAATAAAATAATAAATTTAATTTTAATATGTTTTGTTAATTTCTTACCATTTACTGTTTATACTTTATTTATTTTTTTAAATAAATATATAATAATATTAATAATATAAATTATTATAATACATATTAATATTTTAAAAATACAATTATCCGTATAAATATCGTGAGAATCCTCATAGGTATTGAAAATGGGGTGAAAACCTCTAAACAAATCACAATCTCTACTTATGAAGAAAATTTTTTCCTCTCCCTATCTTCATTTTCCATAAATTCAAAAATTCTCTCCTATCAAACAATCTCTAGGAAAAATAAAGAATTCCCGCCCTACAATCCTCCCTAACCTTCACTCGTTGTTTCAAAAGTTCAAAGAAACCTCATAGCCACCTCGGACGCCAGCCTGTCCATTTTTATTATTTTAAATTATTTAAATTTTGCCTTCATATACACCTATAAATATAGGTCAACAATTATTTGAAAACCCACTTCAATTCCTTGAACAACTCCCACAGGCATACATATTTCGCAAGCATTTACGCCTGCAACCAACAAATCAATCTCTCTCTCTCTCTCTCTCTCTAGTTGTATATTATTAGCAGATTAATCACAGTTTTTGATCGTATTTAGAGGTTGATTAATTTCAAAATGGTGTTCAAATTGAACAATCAATTGCTGTCCAAGATAGCTACCGGCGACGGTCACGGAGAAAACTCGCCGTATTTTGATGGGTGGAAAGCTTACGACAGCAACCCATATCATCCCACCAACAATCCCACCGGTGTTATTCAAATGGGTCTCGCGGAGAATCAGGTATAGTTTCACTGTATTTATTATTTAGCCTACTTTGCCATTTCTCTCACACTTACCATCGTTCTCCCATTTTTACAAATATTATTAAAAAAAATTTATATAACTGTTTTTTACAATTTTAAAATTATATATTTTTTTTAATATTTATATATCAACTTTTTTTAAAAAAAATAACTTTTACAAAATAACCCTTACTATTCATTTTCTTCCCGCATGGAAAGTTGCAGTTTCAAATAAGAATGTCAGACAATCATTCATAGTTGTAATTCACAGAAATTTATAGTCACTCTTCTTGTTTTAGCGTTTTATATCAGTTTCAGATACCGAAATTATCAAAAATCAGTGTGGAACATTTTTAAACCATTTCTATAAATAAAAAAAAATTAGAAATTTATTTCCGATAATTTCAAATACTATATTTATCAAATTATCCACAAATTTATAATATAATTTTATTAAACTAAAATAATAAATTTTCAATTTAAATCTTTTAATAAATAATTTAGATCTTTTATTATTTTAAACTATTTATTTGTTCATATTTTTTTATTTTAACACATTATTTTTTATCTTTTATAAAAATATAATCATATAAATATATTTTTAAAATTTTAATATTTATAAATATATATCAATGTTTTTTATTATTTATACACTCTCCTACAATTTCCATTTGCTATATAACTTATTAGAAGTGATATTTTTTTTTATCCTTTCTGTTTCTATTTTCGTATCCGTGGAATATAAATTTGTTCTTGTTCGAATGAATTGCAGCTTTGCTTTGATATGGTTCAAGAATGGCTAAAAAGCAACCCAAAAGCCTCAATCTGTACAGCTGAAGGAGCAGATGAGTTCAAAGACACAGCCATTTTTCAAGACTACCATGGCTTGCCGCAATTCAGAACTGTAAGAACAAGCAATTACTACTTTACTTTTCTTCTGATTGTTCTTAAAATTAAGTTTCGAGTTCGGTTCTTACTCTGCGCATGCAGGCGGTGGCGAATTTTATGGGAAAGGTAAGGGGAAATAGAGTAAGATTTGACCCAGAACGTATCGTTATGAGCGGAGGAGCCACCGGAGCTCATGAAACGGTGGCGTTTTGTTTGGCTGATCCCGGTGAAGCTTTTTTGGTGCCTACTCCATACTATCCAGGGTAATTATTGAACTTTTTAACCCAATTTTTTTTAATTAAATAATAAGGGAAACACTATAGTATATTTGCATTAAAAAAATTATATAAATAATATATTTTTAAATCACAATTTTTGAATAATTTTATATTTTTATTTTTTATGAAAAAGTTGGGATTTAAAATGGGTTATTTGTATAAAATTTTATTATATCAATATAGCTTACCCAAATAATAATAGAAGATTAATTTGAAATTTATCATAACCAATAAAATAGGCTATTGAATCTATAACATGAAAATTTTTATCATATGTTGGATTCATTATGTGAATGTATATTGAAACTAATAAAAGTTTGACACCTCACTCTAATATAATACATATTTTTTGGAATAAAATGATAAAATTATATTGATTTCGGTCCATCACATGATTATGTACTGGATATATTGTATAATTTTCTTCCATAAAACTACTAATTTATAGTTGAAATGGTTGAATCGATTTTTTATTGCTCGATGTATTTATATTTAATTTGTTAATAAAGTTAATAATATTTTTAAAAAAATTAATATATTTACAGTATTAATATTATATAATTTATTGATTATTATAAAAAAATAAATTAAGATATAGTTAGAATTTAAAAATAAAATATTTAATTACCAATTCTAACGAATTAAAATAATAAAGAAATCTATTTAAATATAACGAAAAAATAATATTTATTTAAATTAATTATTTGAAATAAAATTGTATTGATTTAAAATATTATAAAAATATATATTTATATGTATTATTAATAAATAATTTAATTATTTTTAATTAATATATTTTAATGAATTTATAAATATTTATTATTACATTAAAAGAGAATAAAAAAAAATAAAAGTCTATTCAGATAAATTTATGAGCAATAATTTTATAAAAATTAAAAGCAGTATATTAAAGTAGAGTTCTTTAGTAGTAGAGGTGTATTGATTCGAATTATATTATATAATTTTTTTAATTTTTTTATTAAAATAACTTTAAAACTTAATTGTAATTTGTTCACTGTTTTAATCGAATTTATTGATTTAATTAGCTATCAAACCAACCAGATAGCTAACCGATTTCCCATTCAACTGGTTGAATTTGGCTAATTCAGTCTAATTTTAATAACAATAATCATAGCAACTGAACTAAATAAATATTAGTTTTAGCAAAAAAAAAAATGTACTAAAAATATTTACTTTCAAAACTATATTTTGCAACAATATTTAAATATTTTAACAATAAAATTATATTATCAATATACAATAACTATATTTTTTGATACTTTTTTTTAGCAAAATCACAATTGCTGCGAAAATTTATAACAAAAAAAGTATGTTATAAAATTGTGAAGGTATGTTTCGCTATTAAAAACATCAAAATAATTTTATTATTAAATATATTTTTAACAGTAATTCTAAAAAATTATTGTTTAATATATTTTTAATATTAAAATTTATTCTCCTAATAATATCTGTTGCTGATGAAAAGTCAAGTCTTTAAGCATAAGTTTGACATTTTTGTGTCATTTATTTTCTACCAAATTAGCTACTCATAAATAAATGTAGTCCACTAATTACTTTTTTTTTTTTATAAACAAAGGGCCATACATAAACAAAGATAATTAAGAAAAACATACAAAATTTAAGTCAATAATAACCCAAAAAGTCAAACAATTTAAAAATGTCCACATCCTAAATTGTAATTATTAAAAAAAAAAAAAGAGTTATTATGAGTCATTGTTGTATCCACTCTTTCTTCATGAGAGAGTTGAGTGTTTGTGTGTATTTAATTAGAGCAAATTTCTCAATCATTTTCCTATAAATTGATATGAAAAGCAATATAGTCTTAGCTTTCAAAACAGGCTGTATTATTGGTGGCACATGTAACATTTAAATTAAAATAATTTTCAACTTTTTTCCTTGTATATATAAAAAATATTAAAAAACACATTACAATAATATTTAAAAATTACTATTAAAAATATATTTAACAGTAAAAGAAAATTCAATTTTTTTATTATAAGTTTTTATAGTCACAACTCTCACTATAAAAAAATATTGGTTTAGCAGAACAAATAATTAGCAGTAAAAAAAATTGTTGTCAAAACATATATTTAACATCAACATTTGAAAATTTGGTTGAAAATCAAATTTTAAAAAATTATGTTATTTTTTTTTTGCTTCAAACGCATACTTGCATAACTTTTTAATAGCAACAACATACAGTGACTATATATTTTTTTTTTTTTGAAACACAATAACTATTTATTTCTGAGTTTTACCAATCGAACTGTTATTGTTGCTGCAAAGTTGTGATAAAAAATGTTTGTAATAAAAAAATTACATAATTTTACTGTTCAACATATCTTTTTTTTTTTTACCGCAACTTCTAAATATTACAAATGTAACTTTTGACGGTGAAATTCTTTTATTGGTAATTTCTTTTGCTGTAAATTTAATACTTTTTGTAGTGTTCATAGCAGCAACATAGTTTGGCTACTAAAAATTATAGTATCAAAAGCTAATTATTGAATGTTGCTGCTATTAAAAAATTGACAGTAATATATATATAAAATAATTTGGAAAGAAAAAAGTATGTATATAATAATAATTTGGGATGGAGAACAGAAGTTATAAATCCTTATAAACTCCTAATAAGTTCAACCTTATAAATTACTCTCCGCTTTCATAATAAAGGGACGTGACATTCTAATAATTGCTCACCTTTTTCCTACAAAAATAATTCTTTAAAATTCACTTTGAGCAACAATTTCTTATTTATCTTTGATCTAAATTATAATAATAATTATATATTATTTGAAAGATTACATAACGTAGAATACGATGATATAGTTTTCTTTGTATTGCAGATTTGATAGAGACTTGAGATGGAGAACAGGAGTTCAATTAGTACCAGTTAACTGTGATAGCTATAATCAATTCAAAGTAACAAAAGAAGCATTGGAATATGCTTATGAAATGTCAGAATGTGACAATATAAGAGTAAAAGGCATACTTCTTACCAATCCTTCAAATCCGTTAGGAACAATTTTGGACAAAGAAACCCTAAAAGACATAGTCGGTTTTATTACGGAGAAAAATATCCATCTAATTTGCGATGAAATCTACGCGGCCACTGTTTTCAGCCAGCCGGATTTTGTTAGCATCGCAGAAGTCATTGAAGGAATACCAGAATGCAATCTTGATCTCATTCACATTGTTTATAGTCTTTCTAAGGACATGGGATTCCCTGGGTTTCGGGTTGGAATCATTTACTCCTACAATGATACAGTCGTGAATTGTGCGAGAAAGATGTCGAGTTTTGGCTTGGTTTCGTCGCAAACTCAGTATCTCATAGCATCATTGTTGTCGGATGATGAATTTATTGCTGAATTTATCAATGAAAGTAAAAGAAGATTAGCTAAGAGGTATAATGATTTTACCGTTGGACTTGCTCGGGAAGGGATTAAGTGTTTGAATACAAGTAATGCCGGGTTGTTTTTATGGATGGATTTGCGTCGGTTGCTTAAAGAACATAGTGTTGACGGAGAAATGGCTCTATGGCGGATGATAATTAAGGATGTTAAGCTTAATGTTTCGCCAGGTTCTTCTTTCCATTGTGTCGAGTCGGGTTGGTTTAGGGTTTGCTTTGCAAACATGGATGATGAGACCATGAATGAAGCTTTGTCAAGAATCGGAGCTTTCATGGCTCAACACAAGGAAACTATGAAGCTGAAAAAGAAATTGCGTTGGCAAGGAAGTCTCAAACTTAACAGTTTCTCATCACGAATATACGACGATTTCATCATGTCACCTCACTCTCCGATATCTCAGTCGCCTCTTGTTCGAGCCAGAACTTAGTATGAATATTCTTTTATTATATGAGGTCAATCAAATGTAACCACAAATAAGAAGATTAAAGTATGTCTTTCAACTACAGTTAATCTATAGAAATGGAGAAATTTTAATATGCATCGAATTTAAATGGGTTTAATCATTAGATAGATGACATATAAATAATAATAACAATTTATTGTTGATGTCATTCAATCCAATTACATGTGCCATATAAACCCATTCATAATAAAATATCTAGATTGCTAAACACCGTCTCTTTTTTTTACTTACCTCCCCTCCAAAAGTCCTTTTTGTCCTTTAACAAAAAAAAACATTTTAGATACTCTCAAAACTATTCCTACTTAAATTAAATTATTTTTAACACTTAACCTACTTATATAGACTTAATTAACGGAAAAAATTATTTTACAAAAAAATCAACCGAAAAAAATATAAAACATAACTGAAAATGCAACGAAAAACTAACTATGGTTCAAACATTCAAAACGAAAAAATATCGAAATATAAAAATTTTACAAAAAATATTTTACGATCAATTAAAATAGACAAGAAACAATAAAACTGGACTGAAAATATAATGAGACGGACAAAAATAGATCACAAAATATTATAAAAAATTATTACTCAATATTCTAAAAATTAATATACCAAAAATATATAAATTTTCACAAATGAAAAAAAAATTTAAACCAAGACGATCTAAAAGTCGTCCCATAATATGTGGGACGACCTCTAAGGTCGTCCCATTAATTATGGGATGCATCCCTAATTAAGAGACGACCTCATAATTAATTAATGAGACGACCTGTAAGGTCGTCCTTTTGGGACGATCTGTGAGGTCGTCCCATTGTATTATGGGACGATTTCTGAAGTCATCTTGATTTAAAAAAAAATTTATTAAAAGAATATTTTAAAGTGAAATTTTATATAGTTTTTGAATATTAATTTTTAAGGTATGAAATAATAATTTTTTATAATAATTTTGTGATTTATTTTTATCCGTCTCATTATATTTTCAATCCAATTTTATCTTTTTTTGTCCGTTTTAATTGTTCGTAAAATATTTTTTTAAAATTATTATATTCCGATATTTTTTTTCGTTTTGAATGTTTGAACCATAGTTAATTTTTTGTCGCATTTTCGGTTATATTTTAGATATTTTCGGTCGATTTTTTTGTAAAATAATTTTTCTATGTCCATATTCAAGTATTTTTTAGTTTTGAATGTTTGAAACAAAATTAGTTTTTAAGGTTCGAATGTTTGAATATATAAGAGAAAAGTTTTTTTTCTTTAAGTTAAATTTTATAGGTAAGGGCAAAATCATCTTTAGAAGAGACGGTAAGTAGTAATAGGGGGCAGTATTTAGCAATACCCTAAAATACCCACTAGCGAGTGTTTTTGTAGTGAAAAGGTAGAAAGTCAACAATAACATGACACATGTCACATTTGTATTGGATTATTTTTCAATTTAACATGTGGCGGTACGTGGAAGATACTCTCCTTTTTATATTTGGTGTAGTTGGTCACAAGAAAATGTGGTGTACTTTTGTCAATTTTAAGGGCAAATAAGATGCATGCTGTCTTCGATGATTACATGACCCTAGATCAGCACTCCTTCCATCAAAAATTTCTATTAAAACTTTAAATTGAGTTTTTAATTTTTTTTGGATAAAACACCCTCAAAAAATTAATGGAGCACCTCCAATAACTAAGGAGCTGATTATTTTGAAAGTTGAAGCAAAGATTAAGAAAAAAGATAAGAAAGAAAAAGAAATTGCAGTGCAGGAGTGGATGAGCTTCGTGGAAAAGACGATCCACAGTAAAATAATTTTATTTATTTTTTAACCTTTCCCGGCAAAACGACATCGTTTTGCCTGGAAATGTTAAAAAAAATAAAAACTATATATAATATAATTGATATACAGACAATACTTTCTCTTCTTATTTTTTGCTCTCATTTGTTGCGCCACTCTACTGCCTCCACTCACCACACCACCACTGCTGCTCGTCCTTCCTCTCCTCCGTCCGTCACCAACAACCGGCGCCGGCCGACAATTTCCACCACCACCACCACCACCAAGCTCTTCCCTCTTCGGCCACCTCTGGTAAGATTTAATTTTATTTTCAATTGATTTTAATTTTTTAAGGTTTTTAATTTTAGTTTCAAATTAAGGATTTTTTAATATCTTAATTTTCTTTCCGTTAGAATGAATGAGCACTGATTAATTTATTGTTAGGTTTTGCTTGCTGAAATAAATTAAATTTAGAATGAGACTTATTGTTATTCTAATTGCTTGCTGAAATAAATTAAATTTAGTAATTAATTAGGGATTTTAATTTTATTAGTTTTAATGTATTAGGGATTCTAATATATTGAGTGTTTGTGTTTCAATTTGATGTTTGATTGTATTGATAATTAAAGATTTTATAATTTAGGAACTCAATTATGGACAAATTTTTGAAAAGAAGTGAGAAAGCGCAATCAAATGTATGATCTTCTAGCACTGTTAACCAATTAGGAAGTGAAAGTAGCCAGAAAAAATCTCGTATTGAGGTTTCTGTGGAGGATATTATTGATGATCTAGCACTGTGTAGATCTATTGAACAATATAATTCTAATATTGTTGATGAGTTACGAAGACGATATATACTTAATGGTCCTTGTCAACTATATGGTCATGCATTTGCATATAAACAATTTGGAAAGATTAAGAGAAGTTTTCAAGAGTCATGGTTTGGGTAATTTAAATGGTTGGAGTATAGTGTGTCCAAAGATGATGCGTTTTGTTTTTACTGCTATCTATTTAAAGGAGTTAAAACAAAATCAGATGATATGTTCACAAGGATAGGTTTTACAAATTAGAGAAAAGCTAAAGAGAAATTTCGTGAACATGTTGGAAATGTTGGTAGTGCTCATAATGATGCGAGGCTTCTTTATGAGAACTTTAATAATCAAA
>CAOJCR015268768.1:0-10894 GCA_948330485.1 Euphorbia neoarborescens
CATTCAAACACTTAAACATTCAAATAAAAACTTTAATTATTACAATACAGAAAATAAATTCTTTTATTTTTATTTTTATGCCTGACCGGAATTCAGAGTCGGCCGGGAGGCTCCCGGCTAACTCCGAATTCGGAGTCGGCCAGGAGGCTCCCGGCCGACTCCGGATTCTGACCAGGTATAAAAAAATTAAAAAAAAAAATTATTTTTTTTTAATTTTTAATTTCAAGTTTTTATATTTAATTTATGTTATATGTTATGTTATGTTATGTTATTTAATTTGTATGTTATATTTAATTTATTTTAATTGTATGTTATATTTTAAAACCGTAATTTCGTTCAAATCAAGGAATTGGAACGGAATAATTCAAAACCCTAATTAATATTTTATTGTTAAAAATTTAAAAAAAATTATTAAATTTTTTTTTTATTTTTTATGCCTGGCCGGAATCCGAAGTTGGCTGGGAGCCTCCTAGCTGACTCCGAATTCCAACCAAGCATAAAAATTTAAATTTTTTTTTATTTTCTTAAAATTTTATTCATTAAAATTGTATTGTAATAATTAAAGTTTTTTTTTTAAATGTTTGAGTATTTAAATGTTTCAGAGAAATTATTTTTTTTAAGCTAAAGATATTTTCATCTTTAGGCGAGACAATAACTATAAATTAGGGACTGTGTTTAGTAATATTTTTTTCTTTTTCTTTTTCTTTTTCTGACTAGAAATCTCATTTTCTAAAGAGAAAAAAAGAAAACCAATTCACTTCACGTACTGTCCGTTAAGTATCTTTATCGTTATGTGTACAATTTAGAGATTTGATGTCTTCACAATTCGACTACTGAACAACTACTGAAGATTGGGTTTACGCAAAGAGCTGTTAATTGCATACTCGGAGGCTTATAGATTGCAGCCAGGAATTAGTGAAGCATAAGCAAACCCGTGGAGTTCCATTTTAACAACCTATAAATTCTTTTATCGGTAAAAATCATCCAAAAAAGCTTAACTTTGACCTCAAAAGGTCAAACCTCCAATTCGAATAAAACTTACCTATGAATTGTAATTCAGTTGATAATATATACTAAGTATATAGAAGGAAACTTAGATTCGACTCTCACTAAATACATCCATAGGGAGGAATGAAAAACCTTAAATATGATTAAATCTCGAATAAAATTATCTCAATGTAGATAAACCAAAATCAATGGCATGTCAAACTGACAAAGGTAGAAGGTTAGCTTTGACTAAGTCGTAGTTTCTCAAAAGTTACAAAATATCAATTAAAATAAACCTAACATTTCACATTCCCAAACCAATCCCTACTCTTTTAATTAATACAGGACTTGACCAACACTCCTGTGAGATTTGGAGGTCACATATGCCCTCAACTCAAGGCTTTGAAGAAGCACATGCAATCACATGCGACTTGAACTTCTCAAGCTCTGCCAATACCTCCTCTTCTGGCCGATAGATTAAATCACTCATTCTCCATATCTGCATCAAACATTTTTTTTTTTTTTTTAAATAATCAAGTTTGGCATAATCTTTTTCATTTTTTCCCATTGAGCGTATCAATCATAATTACACTACAAGTTCAGACTCTGGCACGCGGGATAAACTTAAACCTCCATTTAAGGTGCATGTCCTATGTCATCGACATCTTATGTTGTACAATTTAGACGGGGTCTTTTCCAGTTGGAGAAAAAAGAACCACCAATGGCAATGAAGTCACTGGAATGAGTGATTATAATTGACCAAGATTATGGTTCCTGGGACAGGAATGCACTACTTATTATTTGATAGTTTGTTGTGGCAATACTCAGAAGCTTCAACTAGGCTTGAACCAAAAGAATTTTTTTTTTTTTAAAAAAAAAAAAAAAAAAAAATTAGAAGAGCCTAGGTTATTGGATATTTGGCAGTTCAATGGTAATAAAGGATGAAAGGAAACTAAGCAACGTTCTAAGTTTTGACGTTTTATATCCTCTCAAATCAAACTTCCACAGTTAAAAATATTTTTGAAATAAAAACAAGTTACATTACCTTCTATTGCTTTTCCTTTCTAATCCTATAATAACTATCCATTCCTTTCCCAACTAAAACTAAAAACAAGCATTCATGTCTAGTTTCCTTGCTTTTCTCTCTAAGATTTGCCCAATATTCCCAATGACCTGAATTACTGAATTCTATATTATTGGCAGGCACAGCTAAATAACAAGGCATTTTATAGGGAAAAATAACTCGTACCTGTAACGTCCCTCCACCTCCAGTAGTGTCACAGTCATCTGACACACTAACTACTGTCCAAGGATCAGATGCATTCCAATGAAAGTCGACAACTTTATCCCTGAACAAATAAAATAATTGTAACTTCAGATGAAAGAAAAATAACATTATTGTTCAATAAAATGGAATGCATGATTGACAAAAACAGATGGCCGGGGAAACATTTAGGGAATTTAACAGGTTGTGTAAATCAGCATTTATATGGCAAATGGGAGAGCCCACCCAAAAGACTGGTCCAATGGGAAGGAGAGCCAACTTGCCATATAAACAACTCATTGGTTGCCCATACAACCAATGTGGGATTTCTCCCAAATATTTATCCACGTAACATTCGTCCCCCCATAAGGACCAACGTCCTCGTTGGTCACGGCTGGCTCTTTCCAGGCCACCACTCCGTGGGCCACCACTCCGTAGGCCACCACTCCGAGGTTTGGCTTTGATACCAATTGTTATATGGCAAATGGGAGAGCCCACCCAAAAGACTAGTCCAATGGGAAGGAGAGCCCACTTGCCATATAAACAACTCATTGGTTGCCCACACAATCAATGTGGGATTTCTCCCAAATATTTATCCACATAACACAGCACCAATAATGTGCTCCAAACTATTCTAATAAATTTACTGATACTGGAAATCCTCACAACAATATAACATTGGATCAACAAGTTGAGATAAAAATTAAAAGAAATTCAATGGATTTCCATTCCAGAATGTTCATGAAATCAAGATCAATACCAAAAGTTTCCAATGAATTAACAGTTTCATCCAAACCGATACAAATGCAAACTGGCACAAAAAAGAACACCTAGTTGTTTATGCATAAATTTCTATTATGCATAGAAATATGACAACTGGGAATATTCTTCTCAAGAGATTCACGTTTCCACAGTAACTAGGAAAAAACCAGTAGTTTGTTCAGGTGCCTTGAGATCAGTATAACAAAATGAACTATTTCTCACGGTAATAGCTGTTAAGGGTGCAAGGAGCAAGGGGATGTACTTTGCCCGAAGGCAAGGCGCAAGACGGTGAGCGCCCAAGGGACGCAAGTAAGGGTGAGCATGGACTGGTTCGGTTCAAAAACCGATCCGAACCGAAAAAAACCGATGCAAAATTTTTCTATTTTTATAAACCGATCCGAACCAAATTATATTTCGGTTCGGTTTGGTTAAAACCGAAATATTTCAATTTAGATCGGTTTTATCCGATAAAATCCGAAATTATACTATTAATAATTAAAATTCATCATACATGCATAATCAAAATACTAAAATAACAAATCAATAATTTTTAATAGTAATATATCTCTAAAAAAGATCTACAAGACTACATCCCATTCACAAAACATTCCAAACAAAATATATCAAAAAAAAAAAAAAACAAATTTCAAAGTCCAAACAAACTTTATGCATTCAAGTTCGAACCTACAAAATAAAAAATAGCAAATATAAATTATCTATTCGATTTGAGAATACAATACAATACATATTACAGTACAAGTTTCTAAAAATGAAAAAAAGTATAAAACAAACTTACAAGTTACACATTACAACTTAATACGAATTAAATTGTACAACAATAACATTGATGAATTGTTTATATATTTTAATATTCTTTTACTTATATTTATTTTAATTATTTATATTATATATATATTTTTTTAATTAGGTTTTTAAAATTCGGTTTTCAGTTTTTTTCGATTTTGTCCGAACCAATCCGATCTGATGTCCGAATTTTTTTTTATCTAAAACCGATCCAAACCAAATTATAAATGGATCGTTGGTTTCTCGATTTTTGAACTTCGGTTCGGATTTACTCACTCCTAGACGTAAGGCGCACCAAAAAAAAATTAATAAGGAACAACAATCCAAGCACTAAAAAATTCTAAACTAAGTTTACCCTAAATCTAATCACTACATGATTCATATTGAATATCTTCCTCATTCTCATTGTCTTCATCATCTCCATTATTAATATATTTATCCTCATCTTTAAAGTCACTATTTTCATCATCTCTAGACATTGGAGCAACTCTTCCTTTACTACTAGATGATACTTTAATCCTCATTTTTCTTAACACTTGAAGGAATGGTATTAGTGATATTTTTTCTTACTCTCCTAATACGATCAACACTCTCTTCAGCTCCAATAGTCCTATAAACATTAAGTCATGTCAAATAATATCTCAAAATACTCTTTAGCTCCAAGAGCCCTATCAACATCAAGTCTTGATCGTTTGTTGTTAGTGAAGTTAATGAAGACTATGATAAAGAGAAAAGTTCTTTGCTTGTTTTGTTTACTGTCTAATGTTTTGTTTTCAGTCTTTTGGATGGTCAAGATTAAATGAAGGATGTTGATTAAAAAAACCCCTAAAATTATGCATTTGTACAAAAAGTGCGCCTCAGGTGCACCTTTTTCAATGTCACTAAGGCTCACCTAGGTATGCGCCTGGGCACGCGCTCGAAGGACGCACCTCACCTGAAGTATGGTGAGGAGCTTGGTTGCGCGCCTTGCGCGATTTGCACCCGAGGCGCGTTTAACAACATTCGAGTCGCCACAAGTGCTTTAGTTTCATTAAACATTTGGATTCCATGTTTCGGAAGGAAATTGACCTATATCATTGTTCAAAACATAAAATATAGGAGGTTTGAAATTCTTCCGTTCCATAATCAATCGGTCTGAGTTAATAAATTCATTCAGTCCTTCCCCATCAGAAAGAGGGAGACAGAGAAAAAATATCAACCTGTGTCCAGCATGTTGGAAAAATAGTCCAGCAGGAGCTCTAGTTGGACGCTCTGTCTTCTTACCAATCTGCAATAACAGAGTTAAAACACAAATCATTTAACAATTCTGAACATAGCAATCAAACGTGTAAGCAGAAGTACAGCAATACCAAATCTTCTAAAAACTTCCAAAGTGAAAAATGAAGAAACTTCTCCATAGGATGGAGTTGGTAAATTAAAGCATTATTACAGTTTAAAGATCAAAACATACGCTGAAATCTTTATTTAATTTATTCTTTTCCCAAATTCCACTTTTGAGGAAGTATAAATTATTAAGTTATAAAAATAAAAATTAAAAAAAATACCGAGGACTTAAAATGTGCAAATAAATATCACACCTTATCATAATCCCAGATATTTAAGAGGCCATCTTCAGCAGAACTTCCAAATACCGAGGACTTATCTGGTGACCACTGAGAAATGAAATGAAATTTCGAAACATTCAATAAAAATTTTACCAGCTAGCACTTTTGGCTACCAAACAATCAATGGAATATTAGCTGGTACCTGCACACAAAGAACAGCTGCTTTGTGACCCTCAAACTTGTAGACAGGAGTTCCAACTCCATTTGAAATGAGATTCCGACGATCAAACATGCGGACAGAATTATCAGCTGACCTGGAATAAAACTAGCACTAAGAAAATCCAAAATTCTTACATAACAATAAAATGTAACAGATGACATTCATAATCATTATCTTTTGTTAACAAAAGAAAAATCAAAACTAAACTGTCATGTACCAAAGATCATACCCAGTTAAGATAAGGTTATCATCATGGGGATTCCAATCAACACAGTGAAGATCAGCATCATGAGCTTTTTCAACCTGTTGATCAGAAAACAAAATGGCATAAGAAGCAGTAGCTGAGACAATTCAAGAGGTAATAGAACATAATTAAAGTATTACGGAATGTTCAACAAGAAGTTAAAACAACCAGTCACTTTGAAATATTTAAATTCTATAAAAGATAAACTACAAAAATACATTTTGAGTAAAAACAAGAAACCTGAAGCTTTAAGGGGTTTGACTTGTTGAACTGCAATAGTAGGACACGACTGTTTGGTTAATAATTTGGTGTGACCAGCAATTTGTTGAACTGCAACACCAAATAGGACACGACTTGTTGAAACAGTAGGTCAGCACGTTGACGTGCCAGCAGGAGACGACATGCCGCACTGGGACACGACTTGTCTCCTCCTACTTTTTGAAGATTTTGCCTTCCACTCCAGCAGTTTCAAACTTTTCAAGTTTTACTGAGTTTTAATTTGAATTTTCTTTGTAATAGTATAAATAAGGAACTAGGGTCTCACTTAATTTTTATCCAGAATTTTATATAGTTTAGTTTCCATTTTATTTTCCCTGTGTACTTTTATTTGAGTAATTGATCAAGTATAATTTATGTTCAGAAAAACTTAATTTCCTGAGTTTCATAGAAGTTGGTACCGACTACCTAGATTCGTAGGGATTGACAACCCAAGATTGCTGAACCCTGAAACTAGTTTATCTCTACAAAAGGATAAAAGAGCTTGAACAGTAAAGTAAGTCAGATTTTTCACCTCAACCCGAACCAACCGCTGAAGTCCAGTTTTCTAAGTGTAAGGGCTAATTTCTTCCCTCTTTACTTAGCAAATCTGCTCGAATCATAACTGAGTTTTGAATTGTTTTATTTCATTTTTTTTTACTTCATCTTTTTAATAAAAATTGCAGTATTACTTTTGCTATTTAAAGTGTGTACTTTTATTTGAGTAATTGATCAAGCAGAAAAACTTAATTTCTGATCAGAAAAACTTAATTTCCTGAGTTTCATAGAAGTTGGTACCAACTACCTAGAATCGTAGGGATTGACAACCCACGATTGCTGAACCCTGAAACTAGTTTATCTCTACAAAAGGATAAAAGAGCTAGGGACTTGTAAGTTTAAGTTCATACTCCGTACAAGTTCAATTTTGCACATCTCATATGCATGTTTTGAAGTAACTGTGAACAGTAGTTTTGGTTTCTTAAGCTTGCTATATATGTTTGGATCACTTGGAATAGGAGTAGTTTAGTTACGCCTCTTCTTCTTTTGATATTTGCTTAAACAACTAGGGAGCCGAGTAGACCGATACTTGCAGTGTAAATCCTATGGATTGATATTTGGAATTTACCAGAATTATTACTAGACATCGACGGGGTACACTGCCCCATAGATCGCCACTTCAAGCACTCCACTCGAGCGCACTTCACTTCTTGCCAACTCAAGAATACACCATGTATTACATGCCTCAGTGTTAAAAAAAAGCTATTGGGAACCACCCGTACAATTTCGAACTTCCTATTGAATTGGAGCTCGAAGATGAAACCATTTTTTATCTAAAAAAATTTTTTTCTCGCATAATTCGAATGCACAATGATACCATCTCTCAGTGGTTGATCAATTGGAATTCCAAGGGCGTCGAGGAAGCTACTTGGGAAGATGAATTCATTATTAAGCACGGATTTCTTGATTTACGTCTTGAGGACAAGGCGGTTCTTAAAGAGAGTGGTAATGCTTTTGGGGGAAAGTGAGGTAGGCAAGTTTATGAGAGAAAGAATGGTGTACAAGGTCAATTGTGAGAATTCGTCTCTTCTAGATGTGGAAAAGAGTTAGTTACGGATTGTATGAGCCAGATAACTTTTTGGAGGGTAATATATGGTATGTTTTTGGGGGAAAGCGACCAAGGCATTTTTTGGATTTCTATTCTTAGAAACAGGGCTTTACTTTTTGGTAGAGAGAGGACTATTCTCCCTGTGATTGATAAAGCCTTCCTTGTGTCTCCATTTTCAGATTATCAATAATGATCACCAGCACTTCTCTTATTCTCTGTTATTGATCTGTGTTAACTGTTCTTGAGGTTTATACTTATCAAATTGTTAGCTGGAAGTATAACAGTTGAATATATCAGAAAACTAGGATCAACTCCCAGGATTCCTAAGAGGGTGGGTGGGTCTATATGTTAGTTTAGACAGCTTCTAGTGTTATTAAGATTAAATACCAAAACTGCATAACATAATAAGGTAACAAATGAGGGATAAATCAAACTCCATGCGTCATAACTGGGAGATACAAATACAACAGCACATGATGGTCTAGACAAGCATACTTGTGTTATACGTTCCAACTATTTATCGGGTTTTCAAAATCATTAAATACCGTAAACTGCCAAAACCAGTTAGTATAAAAAGACAAATTTCAACCACAAACAAGAGAAACCTTGTGAATGAATTTAAAATTTATCCATATAAAATATGAGGCCTCTGACCTTGACTGCAGGGCTAGAGCCAACTCGAGCATCCCACACTATGAGGCAAGAATCATCACCTACGCTACAAAACTCCTGTGCACTTCATCAAAATAAAAATTTTATCAGGTATGAACAGAAGCCACAATACATAATTAATTTTCCATCATAGTAAACTAAGAGAGCGTGCTCAAGAAAAAAATAACTAATATTATTATTATTTTCCCATTAACCAAAAAAAATAGTCACTGAATTCCCCAATTAGGGATTTGATTTAAGGGGGCTGATGTTTTTATTTGCTTTCATGATGGTTCATTTCATTATCTTAGAAATATCAGGGGCTATATAGTTGTTCAGGTCCTAAATAGCAACTTAAAAATGATTTTGGATCATAATAAATGAGAGCTTTCAGGCAATCCAAATTCCAAAGTCGTTAAAAATCCATTTTTGAACTTTTTCTATTCAACAGGTAGGTCATTTGATTATATTTATCATTAGGCCATATATCCCTTCAAAAATATTAATCATAAAAACTCTTTCCAAAATTAAGTTTTCGAAACTATGAAACACCAACGACTCTGGGAGCTCAGTTCGTGTCGGACACTCTGACATGCCCGGACACACCCCGACATGTATCAAACACACCATGTGGCTCATCCAACACATTTTGGGGAGGAACAAGACCAGATACATTGAAACATTTGGGACATGTTTTTAGGAGTAATTCTGATTGAAAATAAAAATAGGAGGAATGTTTTGGAACTTCGTAAAATACACTTTTTTGACAAATCCTTAAATCGTTCGGAACCCAAATCCCTAAGTTGTTCCTAACCACTGAGGACGACCTTCACTCTGCCACTTGACTACCTTAACTTTGCCAGTCTAACGTATTACCTCCCCTGGCAATGCTAACCGTTGGCCCTCCCTTGAAAATCGTGATTTGCATCTCCCTTGCACATCTCAATTTCATACTACCCTATTAAATCATGATTTCTCCGACCGGTCTTGATGTCCCTACCATCGCCCCACAGCTCCACTCACCTCGGCCACCATGGTATTTGAATATTTAGTATGATTTAGATATTTGAAATATATTGTTGAGTTTGTTGAATATTTGTTATTTATGGTTCATATATGTATATATTTTATATATTTTTTTAAATATTTATTGTTTCCCCCGTGTCCATGTACCCCATTTTTGAAATTGTATGTGTCTCGTTTGCCATGTCCTTGTCTGTATCCGTGTCTGTGTCCATGCATCATAGTTTCAAAATAAATAGATTGCTTTTATAAAGGAATGACTATCACAATATCATACAAAATAGTATTAAACCAGTTACAATGTTACTGTTAGCTAAACAGAACAAATAGTTACATTTTCTTGAGCAATTATGATTTATGAGTTAAGCTGCTCTTTTTCCAGTAACATATTCCAACGTTTGACAATTTTTTTCTTCAAACTTATAAGTTATGTAATTTTTTCTTTCATGAAGAGCAGCTCTAAGATTGGAGTTGGGCAGTTTTCCTTTCCTATGCCCCTTCTTGTTAATTTTCTTTCCAATTTTGAGTAAACTTTCAAATACAACCAATGTTTTATGACTTTAATCAAATAGCTATGACAAATTATGAGGACTCTATCAGCAGCAAAGGAAAAAATAACAGATTAAAGCCAAAATTTGCATGAAATTTCTAAATAGCAACCATATAGGACAATCAATGTAGTAAAAAACGTTAGACGCTAGTAGGGCGGTCGGGTCTCCAACGACTAATCGGGGGACTAGTCAGAACTATTTGTTTTCATATTTTTTAATTTTTATTTATAAAATTTAAATAATAAATATATTTAAAATATTATTATATTGTCTAAAAAAATTTAAAATACCAATAATAATTACTTAAACTTAAAATTTAATATGAAAAACTCAAAATCGGATCAGTGTTGTAAAAATCACCGATTAGTCATCGACTTGTCCGATTTTTACAACACTGTTTGTCCGATTTGTCCGAATTGGACCGATTCGGTCCGACAATTGGTCATAAATCGGTCAGCCGACTTATACCGACCGATCTATAAAAATCGGATCGGTGTTGTAAAAATCACCGCCTAGGCGCCGCTTAGGCCGATTTTTACAACACTGAGGACAATAACATACATATGCACTCCAACTGTATACATCATATTGGCACCAGTCAGGAGAAAGCCATTGTGATGCATTCTCAAGAAAGATAACGTTAATGTGCATTTTGTTTTCTTTTTATGCATTAAATCCAGACCATAGAGTACCTGGATGGGCAGAAAGTCACATCTTCAACAGTATCTTCATGCCCCTTGTAGATACCTCGTGGCCCTACAGAAGGACCGTCAGCAGCTTTGTCATTACAATCCCCAGCCTTTTTAATAATTGACCCATCAGATCCTGCAGATTTAGCTGCTGCTGGGTCACTAGCAGATGTTATATGGTCCTCGATGCTCCACAAAACAACTGACTTGTCCTTCCCTACAATAAAAATATCTCGTTTCAAAACCCAAAAAAAAGTCCATATACCTTTATCGACAACTTTATTCTTGAAGTAC
>CAOJCR015268904.1:0-10983 GCA_948330485.1 Euphorbia neoarborescens
CAAACTTACCCATCGCTTTGATAGAACCACCCCCCCCCCCCCCCCCCCACCCAAAAAAAAAAAAGAAAAACAAAAAAAACCTAATAAAAGAGAATGGATTTGAGAGCAGAAAGGTTGACTGGGAGGTCCAGTGTGCAGTTGATGCTTACCTGTGTTACCCAAGATGGTTAATACAGTCTTGTTGAAGACTTGTGTCAGATTCAACTGTGAGGAACTCTGCAAGAAAAAATCAGGCTGTCTTGTTATTATTGTTTTAATTAAAAAGAAACAACTTAGTTGAAATGATACTTCAGAAACCAATTTCTTCCAAAACGGCACCCCTGTTTGCACAGCTAATTGAAGTAAAGTTCTGTTTAACAGATTGGAGTGTTTCCCATATAATGAAATAGCGAAGCTCAAGTTTATCTTTATCTTACAAAACACCCTAATGTGGCTACATGGTAAACATTGTAGCCCAATTTAAGGCTTTCCACGGGACTGAATCAAAATATCTGTCAATACCAAGAATTTTCGAAATAATTCCATAGAAAATGGTAAAATTCAATTGGATTTCTATCATGGGAGTAATATTAATAGGGGGAAAAAAAACTTTGGATAAACTGTATCTTCAACCACGCTCCATCATTATAAAAATCTAACACGAAAGGAAAATAACATTCGCACTTTCACCAATAAGACAGAAGCAAGTTGCAGGATAATGAATGCTGCAGAAATTTATCCTGCCCCTATGTTAGGTCATTACCTTGTCCATCTCCAAAATGGAAAATCCTCCAATAAAGAGTGCAGATACAGATCCAGATATGTTGCTGGCTTCTTTGAGAGAAGCATTGACAGAAACAGAGATATATGGTCTAGTATCCTTCAATCTGGGTACCGAGTGTACCAAATGCTCTGGTGAGTATGGGAAGAACAGGCAATGGGAAATACCAGTGTCAAGATCCAACCATGGTTTTGCATACCTTAAATCCAGCAAAGAAAACAATGTCAAGGGGTGCCACCTTTTTGTTAGATATAAATGAAAAGATTTAGAAACATACCCGACAAAAGGTGGATCGACCGTACAGTCAAATGACCTTTCTTTAAGATCACCAACAAAATCAAATTTATTGTAGCCATCACTGTCTTGATCAAACAGAGAAGTAGATGTGTTGAAAACTTTGTAGGTGTGTTTGATAGTCAGTATAGTGTAACAATAAAATTGATAAATAATTATTTGCAATAAAATACAAGGCGGAAAAGATATATCCCAAAGCAAGTAGACAAAAATTACAATGAATAATCAATCAGGTTGTAGCCTTAAGCAAAATGGACACCCTTATAAAGCCAATGAGAAGGTATTATTACACTCCTCCCAGATCATCATACTATTCTAACCTTATATCAATCCAGAAGTAGAACTAGGAATTAATATTTAGTTATTCATGAGTTATTTCAATTCAGAAAACACACACATACCATTCAGCTTGTATGCGGTATGGTTTGAAATCCTGTCAGTAGGCATTTTCATGCTTTAGCTGATGCAACCACCCAGAAAAGTTCCATCACACAGAATTATTCAAGGAAAACCCTCTCCCATCCAAGAAACAGAATAAGTCTATCAAATCGCCAGTAAATCTTTACATAGATAGCATTACAAGGACCTTTTCTCAAACCGTTTTAAGAAAAGCTCTTAAGAATTTGAAATATCCTAATGGCACAAGTTTGTTAAGGTTTTTGGACCATTGGTAATAGAATTCAAGTATCCTTATTGAAAATGTAGCTTCAGAATCTAAATTTGGTCCTACAATTGGATGCAGGTTAACAATACACCCAAACTCGTGAGTCCTTGCATACTTTTCTGTTAACTTAGCTAAGCACGGAACTTTTTTTACATATAAAAATAGCAACAGAGCATGTAAAGTGTGTATAACAATGCAATGATAAAACCAATTCCTGGATAATAACCCACCTCTACATGTCATGATCATCAGCTGTTCATTGCTTCTTAAATGACATGATTTGATAATAATGTTCCGGTGACATGGCATTTTAGAAAACCAAACTCAACATATAACTGATTCAGCAATTTACATAAAATTATATTTTTAAAATTAAGGCTTTGATTTTATTACTCCCTCCATTCCTAAATATAAGTCGTTTTAGCTTTTTTAATTTTTTTCTTTTTATATGTCACTTTAGATTCCCTATGCACTTTTGACTTTCTTTTCTCAAGTTTACCCTTGGTATTAATGAAGATAATATCACACAATAAAGCCTAATAATTAATAAGAAAGAGAATTTTATTAGGGATAAACTAGTCACTTTAATCACTTAATTAATGTTTCATTGGTTTTTGTAAACAACCTTAAAACGAATTATAAAAAGGAACGGAGGGAGTATGTAATCAAACATAAGAATCATGATATTCGTATTAAAAGTAGAGGATACAGTCCAACTCATTTAAAATGTGTGAATATTAAATCACTATTGCCATAAGACAGATTTCTTTCACAAACCTGAACTTCACAGGAAATGGGTATCCTTTTGTTGGGTAAGGAACATTTGTTAGCAATTCATTTGGAGCATCAACAGAAAAAATATTTCCCGATAACACCGTAACAGATGTGTGCAATTTCATACTCGCAGATTCAAAAAGTACTGTAAAAAGATGGCAGTCCAAATATCATAACTCACAAGTCTCTCAGATATAAATTTTTAGTCAAGATACAGATATATATTCATTCAGTACCTTGTGTTGAACCAACTCCAACAGCTTTAGCTTTTCCCGATGGCATGTCAATAGAAATAACACTTTGATTGGCACTAAGCCAATGGCCAGAGAGTTGATTCTCAATACCTTGTAACATATGAAAAAAAGTAATTAACCAATGATCATAATGAAGGGGAGATTGAACTGAGTAAAACTTTTTTTTTTGGAAGAGAAGAACAAAACTTCTTTGAACAACTAAATACTCTTGGACACACAAAGGCGGTATAGAAAACCACTCGCCTTGACCAGATAAAGAACCACCATACAGTAAAATGTTATTTGCTGCAGTTAAAAGTCCAAAAGCACAAACACATGCATAGTTGTTAAGGGCGCAAGACGCACTAAGACGCAAGGGTATGTGCCTTGCTCGAAGGCGAGGCACCCGCCTGAGGGACGCAAGGCGCACAAAAGAACAATAAATTATAATGAACAAGCATTAAAATATATAAAATGCAACAAATGCAAAAACAAGTTTAAACAAAAGAAAAATTAAAATTATCAACTCAAACATATTATTTTGTAACTTAATTCAAAAATCCAATAAGTATTCAGTAGCTAGTACTAACTAGTAACTAATTACCACTAATATATTTATCAACACCTTCGAAGTCCCTATCTTCATCATATATAGATATTGGAATAACTCTTTTTTTACAACTAGATGATACTTTAGTATTTTTTTTTTTTCCCTCTTAAAAATATTAGTGATATTTTTTCATATTCTCTTAGTATGATACACACTTCCTTCAACTTATTTTTGGTCTTTTGAAAGACCAAAATTAAATGAAAGTGGCTAATTAAAAAAACCCTTAAAATTATGCCTTTGTACAAAAGGCGTGCCTTTTTCAATGTCACCAAGACGCGTGCCCGATGGACACCCCTCGCCTGAGGTATGGCGAGGCGCTTGGCTGTGAGCATTGCGTGATTTGAGCCTGAGGCACGTCTTTAACAACTATGAACACATGAAACAATTTTAGGAGAAATAGAACACTCGAAGTAAGTGATCATTAAAAGTGCACCTTGAACAGTGAAACCAAGTGAACTTCCTTCACGAAGGACTGGATTTTGAGGAAATAAATGAGCACCGACAGAGATCTGAAAAATTTCAGGTTTGAATCAAAGCTACCATGAGTTCAACAATTCAAACCAAAAAAAAAAAAAAAAAAAAAATAGGTTCGAAAATTAAAAATAAAATAAATTGATAACAGAATGTAGTAAAGAGCTCTAAGATGGTACATAAATAAATCGAAGTTTAAAGAAAAAAATTATGGTAATATAGAACTTCAACAAAAATTCATTCCCCTTCCCTCCCTGGACAACAATTGTGAATCTCGGAAGCCAATGAATTAGTGAAAGCAAAACAAAGTGAATCTTATTTGAGCATCTATAAAAGACAGATAGGTACCAGCATATAGTCAGCCTTCTGTGGATTATAGTTAAATGATACTCGTAAAAGTGCTCTCCCATGACGTATTGCCTTCAACCAGAATAAAAATGGAGATTGCAGTTAAATAGTGGACAGCCAATTTTTTATAGATATATGAGAAAAATAATTTAAAAAATGATGATTTAATGAAAAAAGAATAATACTGAATCCTGTATGATTGCAATAAATTCCCAAAGTGAAATAACAGAAGGTTAATGCTGATGCCTATTCGGCAGCATTGATGATTGGAAGAATTTCGTTATGTTTATCAACCAACCTTCAAATGGATATATCCACTGCCATTTTGTGCATCGATGGAGACAATGTCAGGATAATTAGTCACAGCATTATAAGGAACAATATTATGTGCTTCATAGAAGGGATTCCCTAGCCAAACAAAACAAAATAGCGAATAAAACTCAAATATGGAAATAAGAATCATAAATTCATTCGATAAACAAGCAATTACTACCTAAAGCATCACAATAGCTAATGGCAATATCAATTTCAGTGCCAACAGCAACATGAATCACATGGGAAGGGAACTCTTTGCTTGTTATCCTTAGTTGAGCCACCTGATCAGAACAGACACCATTATAATATTTTAAATTGGATTTATTCAAGATATCACTCAGATAGAACCAACATGAAGACATTCAGAAGGTTCATTATCAAAACTGGTAGTCTAACGGTTTTTCTTTTTTTTTATTACCACCTGCAGTATCTCTCTTACTTCCTTAATTGGTCGAACCAAACACAGCATTAAAATCATGCAGATCTCATACCCATATGGTGAAAATTAAGCGCAGCATAGAATAAAGAAAGTACATTTGTGATGGTGTCATCTATCCAAAAAGTTGTAAATTCTTTTCTTCGATACGACCTAAATAACTTTCAAATGAAATTTTGCCAACAGTTATTTTAGTCAACAGTGAAATTTTAAGCCAAAAAGGAACCATTAAATCTATAATACAAAGGAAAATTATGTTAAACATACATATAACTATGGGACTGAAGTAATGAGCACATAAAAAACTGTCGGACTTCATTACTCCTTGCAAAAACACCCAAGGAAATATTTTGAGACAATTCAATACTATTGTCATCTTGATTGCAGGAGTATGTAATGAAAAACCTAATATGATGACATCTGACAATACACCAGTAATTGTAAGAAACAAGTCAACCCAAAACCTTAAACAATAGAAGCTCTTCACAGCTACGCTCTGAAACAAACTAGAATCAGTACCAAACAATTCGAAAAAGGTTTTTTTAAGAGACCAGCAGAAATAACAATGCTAGAACCTGAACACTGTTGCATTTCAGTTATAAGTTATACCACAAATACAGTATATCAAAGGCCAAACCAAAGTAATGGTTAATCTCAATTAACATAAATATACACTGCAGGAAGGAAAATTTAGTAATACTATGTATATTTAATGTCAATACCTCAGCAACTCTGATGCAGGAAGCAATCTGAACCCTTCCAGTAGTTCGATCTTTGGCTTGTATGCAAGCAAGATTGTTGCTCTCCATTGTTTTTATTCTATCCCCATCTATGGAAACTGCATCCTTTTGACGAACTTCATTCTTTTCACAACTTCTTAATATTGAATAAATAATTGTTCCTTTGCGACTTTGACCATCCAACTGGCCATGTGATTCTGAAGCGGATGGTAAAATGCTAGATGTAATGTAATGAGGAGGAAGAACCCATGTTATTGGAACTCCAAGAGCAAGAGGGAGATCAGAAACAACCAATAAAGACATGGATGCATCATAAATCCTTGTCTCTGAGTAAGCAGTGGAAACAAAATCACATAAGAATGTAACTGTGACACTTGTCCTGCCTGCTGATCTGAAAAAAGGCCACGATCGTCCATGAGACTAGCTAAAATGGTAGACAACAAAGATTTTTTAGCATTGCAAAACCATAATAACAAGCAAAGTTCCATGAGAACATACAATCTTACAGAGATTGCAGGGAAAAAACTCAGACTAAATAGTAAAAGATAAATAAACTGGTTACCAAAATTGTACTAAGAAAATGTGCAAGTTATTGACAATACACAAAAAAATGAACATTTTTGTGTCTAGATTTTAACAGAGCAGATGTGCAGCATACCTTCCATGCAGGACTTTGATAAATCCAAGTAATTTTTCATCATTCATTTCAAATAAATGCTTTCCACCGTGTAATTTTTCTTCCTTGTGGAATCGCAATACCTAAATGCATTTAACAGACATATAAGAGGAGAAAAGAAATCTGAATCAATAATAATTGGAAACGTCAACAATTCTACCTTTTCATCATCTACAGTCCACTTGTAATTTTTGCAGAGCTCATAAAATGAAAATAGATCACCCTAACAAAGAAAGTAAATCTGTCAGAGCTCAAAGAAATGACAAAAAGAAGCAATTTGGTTGCATTTTCTTGCCTCGTGAAAAGAAGGATGTATTGGCATATTACGTCCAACATCAAGCTGTTCACTTTGTGCACACAAGATTGCTGACGATGGAATTCCGACTCTAATGTGACCATATGCTTGACAAATCACAACATCTCCATTCCCATAAACTGTGGACAGGACAGTCTACAATGAAAAGAATCTTATGTAAGGCAAACAAACAGCATTTTAAATAAACACAAATTAGCTTGGCAATGAATAATATAGAGCAGTATATGACTGAAAACTTTTGACAGCAAAACTAAGAGATGCAATGCAAGCAGACAAAAAATCAATCGGAACCAAAACTAATACATTTTAGGGAAAGGACAGCGGACGAAACTTGGTTGATACTTTCAGGAGCCCCATCTTGGAAACAAAACCATAAACATCAAAAATTAAAAAATAAAATAAAGTAAAAAAAACATAGTGCAGCAGCAATATACATTTAGAATGAAACAAAACAAGGAGAAAAAGTTAATTGTGACAGTTTGCTGGGCCCAATTCAGACCTTGTCATATTTAATAGGTAAAATTTTTTAAAAGAACAAATTCAATGTCCCAATGTCAAAGCTCGGGAGTTGGTTTCCAAACATAGTTTTATACGAGTAGTGATTCCCTTCTTAATTACCACAAGAAAAGAGATACATGTGAAATTGCCAGGGAGAGGAAAAGAGAACAGACAGAGGACAAAGCCATAATATTGTCTTCAAAAATGAGCATATAAAGACCTGATACAAAAGAGAAAATTAGCAAGTGCCGATTTGAGGAATAGAAACTCCAGAAATAGTACTTATGTCTTCATCCATTTACACCCTTGTAAGAACCAAGCATGTAGAACTGATATCTCAAATTTCACAAAAAGCACAGTTGCAACAAATTTCACAAAAAGCACAGTTGCAACAAATTTCACAAAGAAGAGTTTATGGGCATCATATCTTACTGTGTTTCCAGGTGAAATTGCTGATAGTTTTCCAGAAGATCTGTCAACAGTCACTATCGCATCATCCAAAGAAGCATACTCCACATAGACACCAACAGTTGGGCCACCTTTCATAGAAAGCTGAAGTGAAAAAAGAAATAAATAAGTTATAACTACAATAATCTAATGAAAGACAAGATATTAGTAAAAACTAAATCGAACAAGAAAGAAATAGAATTAAAAATACTCGTAATTGCACGCGAATTAGTTAACTGCTAGATATTCTACTTTAATTTTCTTCAAATGCCAGAAGTAAGTATGTATCTGAAAAACTTGACAGGATTCTCATACCACATAGGATGAACCTGGAGCTAAGAAAATATCATCTGGAAGAATTCTTAATGGTGCATAGACCTCCACCTTTATTGTTTGGCTCAGTAATTCATGTCCAGAATGCCGTTTGGCACTGATCTGATTTCAATATCAAATAATAAATTGACATAAGCAAGAGTTGCCCCATAGATGCGATAACACAGACTAAATATTAATACAGTGAAACAAGTTAAAAATGAAACTTACATAAAGAGTTGTGATCCCCAGATCCTTGGCCATAATTTTTAACTTTGGTCCCTTAATACAGCCATGATCAGGGCATGAGACATCATTGTCATCAAAAAGTTCAATAATGTCATCCTCAATCCATACATGAATCCCCATGTAAGCATACTATGACAGAACATTTTACAGACACGAAATTAATAATATGATTATCTAAAGACAAGCAAGAAACATCAAGAAGAAAAAAATTTAATGAACGCAAGCAGACAAAAAATATGAAACTGGTGAATACGTAACAAGAGAGACTAATCTCTTGTGAAGAAAATCAAGAGGAATTTGATGTCAACAGTGTCAATTCAATTGATTGGTACCTGAGTAGAGTCAAAAGTACGCCCACCATTAATCCCAGCCATTATATCTAAGGTTTCTGTTTGTCCTTCCTGAACAATTTAATTATAACAATAGATGTTCAGTGTGGAAAAAAAAAAAGAAGAAAATACTTGACCGCCTTAAAACACACCGTAAGGCTAATTTTTTCTCCTGACACAATCTTGATCCACTCCACTTCAGCTACTTGAACCTGAAAACAAATGACCTCATGAGATGCCAAATAGTTATATACTTACATTAGCAAATCAAGAATGATTGCATTTGCAATTTCATAAACTGAAAGAGAGAAGAAAGGAGCGCAGAGTTTAAAATGTCAAAAATATACAATATTGTAGCCAATATCTTAAAATGCTTGTACGCATAGACTAACTTGACAAGGCATATACATGTGATATCCATCTCCCATATTAAGGGGCATTAACAATCGTCTGTTTGGATACTCTATGTCCACTAGATTAATAAACTTAAAAATCCAAAAAAAAGGGAGTTGGTTTCAACCTAAGTTGGTACCTAGGATCATGTTTTCACTAATTTTCACATGTTCAAGATCCTGTACCTTGCTGTCCTACTCTTCACTATTTCATTGTGCTAAGCATTTCAATATGAGAAAGGTAACCAATCTTGACACAAATGTGGAAACCAATGTAATAACCCTTCCTCAAAGTTACCCCCTACGGGTGCTGTAAAGATTTCAGACGAATTCAGTTTTTATATCATTTATCCCACACTTTAGCACATCCATTTCAGCATTCTCATTTCCGCTACATTGAACTTCTAATCTTTTTGCAGCTTGCTAATAAGAATCACTGACAAATCTTCTAATACCAACTAAATTTAGATTAACTATCCAACAATTCAGATTTAAAAATGTAAGGAGATATAAGATGTGTCGTCTTATGAATACTAGCAAAAGTTGAAGATCACAAAAATCTGTAAGCGACAATACTGCCCCAGCAAAAAAATTTCAATTTACGCAAGACAAAAAAAATCAACATGAAGAAATTCCATACCACAGCAGAAGCAGCAATACTAGGCACAAGCCCAATATCTTTAACAGTGACAAGTGCAGTGCCCAGCCCTTTAGGAGAGAGCGTCAACTGTAAGCACTCCATGCCTGGTGGAGACGGAACAACTTCTACAACACTAGAATCATTCACTGTAGCTTCCATGAAACAGCTCCCTCCAATCATTGACAAATTTACCTGGCAGAAATAGCCAGAATATGGTTTAACAAGCAAAAAATTGTATGTGAGATGTCAAAGAACCATTTGATTCAAAAATTTAAGCTAATAGATAAAGCTAAATCGTAGTATTTATTATTATCTCTGACAATCCCCCACACGTGAATGCCCCTTGACTTGAAGCATGTTCAACACAATTTACCTTAATGCCGTTTGGCACTGGGTGCTTATGCACCGGGGACGCCCTTTAAATATTGGAGCTGTCAAAATTCGAGCCCGGACCTATAGGTCCAAGCGGCTCTGACTGTCAAGGAATTGTTTGATTCAAAAGCTTAAACTGATGGACAAGGTCCAATCATAGTATTTATTATTATCTCTAACATGAGACAATATGTTATATATAAAATTGCAACCAGTTTGGCACCAAAAAAAGTATCTATGTAATTCAAATACATGATGAATAAATCAACTCATTCCGGGGGCTGCATTGTATGCTATAACCTGAGTAAGCACTGTTTTTCCTCTCTAGATGAGTATTTAGGCTACAATACACCATTGTATGCACTATAGTAGTGATTGGCTATATCCAAGATATCACCAAAAATTGCCCCATATAAGCCATATAAAGTTGAACTAAAACTAAGTATACAACTATATGGTTGTATCATAGAAACTCCAATGGAAAAAGGGAGAAACTGTAGACAATGCCATTCAGAAATAGAACAAGAACAAATGGGAAAGATCAATTTGTATAAGGTGAATCACGAAAAAGGGTTACATGGCTAATAAGTTGCTTAATTTTTTTTAAATTATTTTTTGAATTTTCTTCTTTTAGGCAAAAAGCTGCAAAACAGGCAGGAAAAAAATGGAAGCTTACGGCACATACTAGTTGTTAATAGTGTCATGAAGACAACATACACCAGAATATGTAAACATCATTACAATTTACCTTTGCATTAGGATCATAAAATAGCAAGTTGAACTCTGGATAGACAGTCAATGTAGAGACAAGCTGCATTCACAAAAACTGAGATTTGTAACCAAATAAATTATGAGCAAATAAAAATCAAAATATTACCCCGTACAGGTATTAAACTACTAAAGAAGACATAAAAACAAAGCCCCCATGCAATATTACATAATTAAAAACAGCATACTTGTAAACGTATAGCATCTGTTAGAACCATCCCTGAAGTCAACTGGGCAACATTTTGGCTTCTTAAAGGATCAGAAAATCCAACAACTGCAGCTTGAATTAGGCACTGAAAAGGAAGGATTCAGCATATCAGATAGCACATATATCTCATT
>CAOJCR015269797.1:0-11352 GCA_948330485.1 Euphorbia neoarborescens
GCCGGTGGCCATTTAGGGGTAGACAGAACATGTGCTAAAATCTTGTCATGTGGTTTTTATTGGCCCAATATTAAAAGACACATTTTTTAGTACATTAAGCGTTGTGATGTGTGCCAAAGGGCGAGGAATATCTCCCGAAAGAATGAAATTCCCCAATATGGGATTTTAATATGTGAACTGATTGACATTTGGGGCATAGATTTTATGGGTCCTTTCCCGATGTCACACGAAAACCAATATATTTTAGTTTCTTTCAATTATGTTTCTAAATGGGATGAGCCCATAGCGTCGCCAACTAATGATGCTAAAGTGGTGCTAAATTTCTTCAAGAAAAACATTTTCACTCGATTCGGAACCCCTCAAGCTATTATAAGTGACGAGGGATCCCATTTTTGCAATAAACCGTTTGAGGCACTTTTGCATCATTATGGGGTGACACATAAAGTAGCCATACCATACCACCCACAAATAAGTGGCCAAGTTGAGGTAAGCAACCGAGAACTTAAATGTATATTGGAGAAGACAGTTGGGTCATATAAGAAAGATTGGAGTCTTAAGTTAGATGACGCTTTGTGGGCTTATAGGATGGCATTTAAAATGCCGATTGTTATGTCTCCGTATAGGTTAGTTTTTGGGAATGCTTGCCACTTACCTTTTGAACTTGAGCAAAGGGCTTACTGGTCTTTACAGTTTCTTAACTTTGATATGCAGGCAGCAGGACAGAAGAGGAAACAACAATTGTTGGATCTTGATGAGTTCTGCCTTTCAGCCTATGAGAATGTAAAGCTTTATAAGGAGAGGACGCAAAGGTGGCACGATAGAAAAATTAAAGACAAAAGTTTTTGAATTGGTGACCAAATACTCTTGTAGAACTTTGCGCTTACGGTTGTTTCCTGATAAGCTCAAAAGTAGATGGTTTAGGCCTTTCGAGGTGCTTCACACGTACCCCTTGGGGATGGTTGTAATCAATATGCCTAACGGTCATCTTAAAGTCAATGGGCAATGATTGAAGTAATACTTTTATGGAGTCAGTCAGGAGGAGGAACACTATGTGTTCCTGCTAAAGGACAAGTAGAGAGCACTACTAAGAAAGTTGAGCTGTTTCGACTATAAACACAACATGTTTTTTTTATCATTATTTTATTTTATTGTGCATTTAGGACAATTTTCTTTTTGCTTGTGTTTTTAAGTTTACTTTCATGATTTTAGATGTTCTTTTGCGTTGTGAGGTGTTTTATATGTATGGATGGGGGTCATAAAGTGTATGGAACAATTAGGCGAACGAATAAAAAAAAAAGAAAAAAAATGAAGTGAAGTAAGAAGCTGGAACTCGCCGAGTTATACCAGGTAAGTTGTCGAGTTTTGTAGCCAAACTCGTCGAGTTATGGAAACTCATCGGCGAGTTAGCTACTGGACAATAAAGTAAAAAATCTGCATCACAACTCGACGAGTTTGGTGACACAACTCACCGAGTTCTGTAGTCTAACTCACCGAGTTATGGAAACTCAACGGCGAGTTGGCTACTGGAAAAATATGGAGAAATTTTCAAATTGAAACTCGGCGAGTTGAGATTTGAAACTCGTCGAGTTTGTGCTTTTTTTAGGGACCTTTGGTTAAAATTAAAATCCCTAAAACTTGAATTTCCACTTTCTCTTTCTTCCTTTCTTCTTCGCTGGTCCTTCTCTTTCTTCTCCACCGTGACATTTTCTCTGTTGCCATCCTTCTCTCTCGTCCTCACTGGCATTCTCTTTCTTCTTTTTCACCGTTTTCTTCTCTCTCTCTCTTCCTTGTCGACCTTCTCTTTCTTCCTTTCTTCTTTATCGTTCTTCTTTCTCTCTTTATCTGTCGTCCTTCTGTTATTTGTGTTTTGTTTAACTCTATTCCTCTTCCTCTATTTCTTTCTCTCTTCCTCAATTTCTTTCTCTCGTCCTCTATACCTCTGTGACTTAGGGTTTTCAGTTGAGGGATTTTAAACGCACATAACTCATAACGACGCCCATGGTATCCAGGTATGAACTTCACTTCGTTCTTTTACTCTTATGTTCCTTGATTCTTAAAATTATGGGTATCTTCTTTACTGTCATATTTTGGTGATTTCTTAATTGTTCATTAAGAATCAATTAGGGATATTGAGTTGATGGAGATGGTGGTTTATTTCGTATGTTAAGAGTTTCCATTGCTACTGGAGATTGTGCGTTACTAATGGTTTGAGCTTGTTACTGCTGATTTGCATTATGGTGGTTAGAAATGTTAATATGAGTTTATATTGAAGATTGGTTTGTTTGATTCCAAGGTTTGATTTATGCAGGCTGCTCAATAATTGGGATATGGGTTCCTTGGATTTAGTTTCAATTATTAGATTTAGGTTCATTTTTTTATAAATGCTTGCTTGAATAATGATGATAGTTTCGAGTATAGGATTTATGCCTGCTGTTTTGAGTGTATAATTGTCGAAATAAGTCAAGTTATGCTGAATATTGTTCATATATTTTAAAGATTTGTGTAGTTCAAGGTCAGACAAGTTGTGACATTGCCATTGTTATTTTCGTTAATTTGTACATTTACGGTTAGTAGATGTACACTTATGCTTATTTCATTGGCTTTGTAACATCAATGTGTTTCAGGCAATCCATCATAGATCTTTCTTGTTACACTATCACTTTGCTTTTGGATTGGCTATATTACACTATCACTTCTGCTAGCTGGCTACTTTGCACATATGTTAGATTTTGTGATCAATGTTCTGATGCACAATGCCTCCCACTTTTCTTTATGCCGGGGTTTCATGTATTCTACACCTTTAGTTATGTTTAGTTATTCTTTTCTGTCATATTCGTTTCACTTTGGTTCTCCTAATTTGTTTTATTTTCATTTTTCCTTGTTGAGTTTATCTTTTTCCTATGATTTTGGCTAGTTTTCCTGTTATGCTGGCTTGTGTAATTAATATCTACTGTATACCTTATCTTTGGTTTTTTCTTTACTTAAACTTTCACTCCAGGGGAAAGAAGATATATGTACGGAAGAGGAGAGCATCCGAGTCTGATATTCCAGATGACATTCCTGACCCTAGTCAGGAGTATCTACCTAGGGAGCAATAAATGACTCCTTTGACTCCCCTTTCAAGATAACTCAGGTGCCCTTTCCCTTATTAAGGACGAGGGGACTAAGTACAATTCTCTTTTATCTCTGGAATGTACCCCCTTCCAACATTTTGATGAGGCATGGTTGAGTAATTGTATTGTCAAGCGAGAACTTAAAGAGAAATTTGAAGTGTTGGGATGGACTGAGTTTGTAGAGTCTAGGATCCCAATTTATAAAGAATTAGTTTTGGAATTCTACACCTCTTTTACTATCATAAATGATAGAATAATGCGAGAAAAGAGGATTAATTTCCGTTTATTTGGAACTGGGTCTAAAGTAAATGCCAATCAGATAAGGGCGATTCTGGGAATTCATGGAGATGTTTATACATGGCCGAAAGATTCCACTCCTATGGGTAGCTGGTTAGATATTGGTAGGAGGCAGTACGATTCTAGTAATATGAAAGCTTCTTCTATTCGTGATCCGGTTTTATTCTATCTTTTCAAGTTTGTTGCACTTAACTTTTTTGGAAAGCTGAAAGCGAATAGGGTAAATGAAAATGAATTGATGCTACTAACTCGAGTACGGGCTAATATACTAATCCAAATGGGCAAATTTATGCTTAACGCATTTATATCTAGAGCTAGACGAGCACATGGGGTGCTAGGCTTGGGGCATATAGTGACTCAGATTGCTCATTTTTTCTAGACTCCTATTTGCACTCATAATCTGATTGCTATCCATAGTAAGCCCATCTGTTTCGAAACCCTGCAGTTTATCCCTTTACCTTCCCGATAGCGAGATAGGGTACGGTCGGATCCACCTCCTCAGGAAGCAGCACCATCATTACCACCTGCAGCAGCATCAGTACCACCTGTGGGGAAGGGTGTTCCAATAGAGGGCATGGAGCCAGGGGCATCATCTACAGCTTTCAGCGGCCAGTACGCCGCTATTTTACAGAGGTTGGATGCTATAGAGTTACATCAGAGGCAGGAGGCCCAGTGGAGGAGCGATGTAGATGTATGGCGGATGCAGTTGACTAAACAGGTAGCGGGGATCTCAGCTTTTGCGGCCAGATATTCAACACAGCAGGGATGGCCATACCCACCACCACTATCAGGAGCAGATTCTCAGTAAGTTCTCTTTTCCAGTCTGCACCATGACACTTTCTCCCTCGCACTTCTAAGAGTAAGTGCGTGATAGGTGTGGGGTGGGAAAGAGACATCTATTTTCTCCTTTTTTATTTTATTTCTTTAATTTTATTTGTTTTGGTGGTTTGTATTGATACTGTATTGATCTGATTACTGATGTTGGGATGTTTGTGGATGTATGTTTTTGGGGATATTCTTACTTTTGATGTATTGGCTAGGATGTGTTTTGGTACTTTATTAGTTTATTTTTGGTTTTGATTTCACATTTATTCTTGCATAAGTAATTTGTTTAAGCAGTATGTTGGAATGATGGATCTCCAGAAAAGTTACGCTATTATTGGGAAATTTTGTAAGTGTTTGGCTACTCCACGAGGTTTGAACTCCGTTGTTTGTTTCTGGAAAAGATAATCTGGAATATTTGGATACTGATTCTAAGGCTTAGTCTGTTTTTGCTAATTGAATGTTCTGGATAATGCTTTTGCATGAAAGCAATAAAAATAATTATATGTAGTGGTTCATTCATTTAGTGTTATTTCCATGCTTGATTTTTCGATAGTGGACAGGAAAAATGAAAGAGCAAAGGTAACACTAAACGTTATTCTAAAACTCTCTTTTGTACTTTATGGTGAGAATTTATTTGAGCTAACCAGAACTCATTCACTTCGAGTTCTAATTTTTCTGAGAGTCAGTCAGTCTTTGTACGCTAGATCATAGAACTTAGTGTAGTCATTGCACTTGGCTTAATTGAAACTTAATATGTGGAGACCCTTAGGATTAACCACACTGCACACACATATATCTATGCATATCTTTTTGATTTAACCCTTTTTGAACATAATAACATGCTAATATGCCCGTAAAACCCCTATATTTGAGCTTTACCCTATTTTTCTTCTTAGCTACATTACTAGGCGCAAGCCTAAAAGCTACAAGCCCAAATCCCTTCATAATTAATTTAACATTTCTACACATCCTCCCCTCAGTTTTATCTTTTAAATCTGGTTATTGGAACTTCAAAATTTCTATATGTGGGTGTGTTCTTAATTTCGAAATTTGGGACTGTTGACTTCTTCTCGTTGGTCTTATTTGTTTTATTCCTTATTTATTTAAAAAATAATAAAAATATGATAAAAAAAAGAAGAAAAAAATATATTTAAAAAAATGATTCTTGTTATTCTTTATCATTCTGTGTTGTTGTGTCAAATAAAATAGCAACTATTCTGTTTTGTGTTTTTGGGTGGGTTTTCTTAATAATGAAGAATTGAGCTTTTCGGGGTTTACCAAATTCTAAATTCAGTTTCAGATTTTTGCCTCGAATTTATATGAGATATCCGCCGATTTTTTTGTCTCTGTTCTCTCTTTGTTTTTGGCTTGGATTTCTTTACTTCTTCTGTCCGAATTTGGGTTATGTTCATATATAGGCCGGGGGGGGTATCTACTCCCCTTTTTTTCATTATATTTATGATTGAGTGGCTATAGGTGTGGGGAATAGTTTGATTTTCTCATATTCTTTCTTTATGTGCACCCGTGTTTAGCCAGATTCTTATTTGAACATGAATTGAGTGGTTTTAAAACTAAATTGACATTTTGACACACCTTACCTTTAGCCGCTACATATTACAAGCCTGACAGGTTCTCTGATTTTGTTTCTTAATGCCAAAGACTGCACTAAATTTGCCATTAGATCACTATGTGATGCATGCTTTGATTTGACTGAAAGAGTGTTTTCTTCTTTTCACCTTTGAATCATTTATTGAGTGTATTGAGTGAAACCTAGTAAGGTGAATTGATTTGTTACAGACGCTCTCACCGTTCCTTTCCACTTGACTAATTTTGGGCATGTGGAACAGCAATACTTATGCTTGATGTCTGTAGATAATTGTAGTTATTATATGGATTGCTTTTGCATGCTTGGATTGGTTGATTAGCACAGTTAAATCTTAAGTGGTTTGCAGGTGAGACTTGGTTTATGTATTCTGTGTTTTACGTTATTTGCTTGAGGACAAGCAAAGTTCTACATGTAGGGTAGTTGATAAGGTCGGTTTGGACCTTATATTCTGAGCCTTATAGAACCCTGATTATGGATAATTTGACTGGAATTCTTGCATTCTTGTGTCGTCTTATATGTGTTTTCATGTTTTGTTTGAGTTTGTGTTTATTCGTGGTTTTATGTGTTTTATGCTATTTTCATATGTTTTTAGTTCCGAGGTCATTAGTACCGAGGATATGTGTTATCTGATTCATTTTTCGAGCCTTCGATGTAAGAGTTGAAACCGAGATTATAGATACCGATAATGATCGGGCATGTTTGGGAAAGATCTTTGAAGCTAAATTTGAAAAGGATAGGAGCTGAATCTGAAGATGGACATTGAATGAAAGTTGTAGTTCCCATTTCTAGATTTCCAATAGAACCAAGATCAGGTGATTTGGAGATTGGACGAGAAAGATATGAGCATTTAAAGGAAGAAAAGTACGAGGAATTTGGCATAACTCGGCGAGTTGGGCTACATAACTCGCCAAGTTGAGCAGCGTTGGAACACATAATTTTGACAGACTTGAACTCACCGGCGAGTTATCAGAACTCGACGAGTTTGGAGTTGGCGAGTTGCGAGGCAGAACTCGTGAGTTTCGTGCTTTTTAGGGTTGCGGATTTTCTTTTGTTTTCTCTTGTTGTGGGAACATATAAATAGCTGCTTATAACTTTTATTTTTCATCTTTTCACCATTCAATCAAGCCAAGAACCCTAACTAGGTCTTGCTTTTACTCTGTACTTTGATTCTGGATTGTTTAATCGAAAGAGACTACTTGGAACTTTAAACTTTTGCGGATTATTGGTTCGTGTTAGCGAGTAAGTAATCCTATAGAGATTCACCTTCATACGTTGTATCGCCGAAGCCAGAATCTACGGATTCAATAGCGAGTTTGGAATAAGAATTCTCTTTTCTCAATCTTCGTCTTTAATAAGTATTGTGAGCCGCTTAGATACTACGTTTGATTGTATGCATGTTTACTTCTTTCCATACTTATTTGTTGAACTTGCGATTGGTTTTAGGGTTTTAGATCGTTAATTGATTAATATTTATGCATGAGTGATTGATAGCTTCGTAAAATTGTTAATCTAATTGATTCATATTTGTTACACGATCCAGCCTGACAACTAGAAAACTAGAGAATTGACAATCCACGGAACTTAAGCATACTTTGTTTCTGATTCATAGAACTAGGCACGCCGTTCGGATCACCTTACCTTAGGATCTTTAGAGAGCAGGAACAACTATCGAAAACTTTGCATATTATTGATTTGATTACTTTCTTGGCTTTAATATTCGATTGTTTGCGAAATTAATAAGGTCTGTCACCACTATCATTCATAAGTTGGTAGGACATCGATTAGCTTTTCGTGAATTCAGGGTTAGAGGGTTGATTGATTAATTGATCATAACTAGGAATAGGAGTACTTTAATTTAGTTTATATTTCAGAAATTTTGATTTGCCTATAATACGCTTAAACCCTAGTCTAGTTTGTGCGTAGAAATAATATTCTCTGTGGGATCGATACCTGAACTCAAATCCAGTTTTATTACTTCACAACGACAGGGTACATTGCCCTAGAGTTGAGCATTCAGCACATTCACTTATTATTATCAAAATCCATATTACGCTAAACGCGACATCAGCATGTAGATTACCTTGCATTTGCATGATGTATGTTTTGCATGTATGTATGGTTTAAATACTATTCCAAGCAATTTTTCAAAATCCGCGATTATATATGCTAAGTTCTTAAAAATTTCATTAAAATAAACCCAAAATTTAAGTATGGGGTCACTTTCCATATTCACAGTCTGAACCTCCTTCTGATGGCTCAAGTAGAGAGAGCTTCCACCAACTATTTGAGTTGATCATGTTTGACATAGGGTGATTGGATATAAAATAATGAATATTGTCTTAATAAGAATTATTTTATGGATAGGGCTACAGCCAACCATATCATGATTGGTCAAGATAAACGTATTTATTATTCCGATATAGCAATAGAGTGAATTGTGGTTTCTAACCCTATGGGTTGCTAGTGATCCTGGCCCGAGCATAGAACGGTAATGTCCCATGAACCCTTCAAACCAAGAGTCCACAGTGTATGGATTGGGTTGTTAACCCTACATAACAAACTATAATGGTTTTGCATAACAAGTTCAGTATGGGCCATCATATGTTTGTTTAGGGTCTTTGTCAAGTAGCCAAATTAATCACCAATAACATTAAAATTGGATTAATTAATATTTTGGCTTTTAAGCCCTTTATTTAACCTCTGTTTATTTTATTTTCCCAGTAGTTTATTCAAAAGAATAGTTATAGGTTTTCTGCAATTTTAATGCTGGTATTATCAATATATAAAAACAGTTTTTCACTCTGAACCACATTGTACATAGTAAAAACTTATAGAACTACTTTGACGGATTGGTCTAGGGGCTTAAAAATTTCTAAGGCTAGAAATGATGAAATATGTTTTTGAAATGCTTTTATTAGCTGAATGCCTAGTTGGTCAAGGAAGTAATTGATTTACATCAAGGACTTCATGATCAATATATGCATGTTGACTTTGATATCACGTATCTTGTATTAGGAACTATTGCCCCTGAGCTTCGAGGTAGTTTAATGATGGATGAGCCTATGAGATCTTTAACGGCTTGAAAAGGTTGTATTAAGATCAAGCAAGGCAAGATCTTGGTGAAGATATTGTGTTTATGTAGGATGTCTGCTAGAACATCTGTGAGTACTCACATGCTCAAGATGAATGTGTATGTAGAAACACTGGCCCATTTCAGCACATTGGTCCTATAAGAACTCATTTTGGATATCTTTTAGGGTCATTCCTAAATCTTTTGATCACTTAATTATCAATTATCATACATAATGTGTGGATAATATAATACCAGAGCTTCAAGAAAGTTGAAGCTAGTGGTACAGTCAATCAAAAAGATTGTGGATAAGATGTTGATAAGTAAGGGTTCACACCTTAATGGCAATGGAAATTGCAAACCAAATCTAAAGCTAAACTTAAAAGGGTGAGGCTAAGGCTAAACCAGTTGGTGCTACATCCCATGGTTCTCCTATGAAAATCTTTATGGTTATGGAGAGAAAATAGAAAATTGGAAAGATGCCTTTCTTTAGTGGGAGCAATAGAAGGCCCAAACGGGTGGTTCTAGTATATATGTTATTGAGATTGTTAGGATCTATCAAAGTGGATCTCCGAGTCGAGAATAGAACGAAAGTCCAAGCTCTCATGGTCGGATATATGCCATTTAAAGATGCCTAGTGTACTTATTTTGAGACTTAGAGATTGTTTTATATACCTACTGTTAGTGGAATATTATTTCCATTTCTCTGTTGGACATAGATGGTTTTGTATTTAATATCGGACTTGGTATTACAAATACCATATGTATCGATATTATTTATAAAACAACATTACTTAGTAATGGCTTATATACCCTTAATTTGAAACAAGATAATCTCATAACATTAATAATAAAAGGATTAAGGCTAACAAGGTTAATCCTATATGAATCTGGCATTGTTATTTGGCCATATAAACAAGATACACATAGCTAGACTTCATGCAAATGGGGTGCTAGGTACATTTGACCTTGAGTCAATTGGTATATGCGAATCTTATTTAAGGGGCAAAATGACCAAGGCATCCTTCAGTAAAATAGCTGAGAGGGCTAATTGGCTATTGGACCTAATACATTCAGACTTGTCCATCTTATGTTCTTCTCCATATTGCATTGTCATCCATTTCCTACTTGTTTCAATACTGACTTTTGGCTTTAATATTAATGATGTCATCAACATTACTTTTGCCCTTGTAGTCCAGTTGCTATCTGTTAGGTTAAATATGGGCTGTTATTACAAAAATATATCTGCTGTAATGCTTTGCTTTAAACTTGTAGTTTGTTGCCTGTGTATAAGTGGTATCTAACACACATTCACATTAGTTATGTATGAAAACTCATACTTTGTTGCTATATGGATCAATTTTTATCTGTTCGAAGAGCAAAAGTTTTCAATTGATTACCAGTTAAATCCCACTGGCTCTCAGTTCCTGTGACGACCCGACCTTTATACACATGCATTGGCGGAAACAATGCACCAGGTATGGTCATCAAACAACAAAAAAGGAATAAAATAAAACTTTATATTTAACAAAAATAATAAATTAAACTCGTTCAAAATAAAACCACAAAAAAATATTAAACTACTAGTACAAAAGTTCCATAAGTTTCTCAAACTAACATAGATCCCTAAAGAAACTCTTCTCTCAAACCCGCATGCAAAACCACACAGCATTAATGCTCATCATACTTCAACTGCATCATTTGAAAAATAGTTGCCAGTTAGTGACAAGTAACTAAACAAACCATACATAAACATTCAAAAATAAAATTTTAAAAAATGAATGATGAGTGTAAAACTCTGGTTAAGAAATCAAGTAGAGTATAACCATACGTGATGCGAACTAAACATACTTTTAAAAAGAACATGAATCAAAATAAGAATTCATACGACAAGGTTTGGTAAAACAGAAATTTTCGAATACCAAAACCGAATAAAACAAGTAATAAATTAAAACTCATAAAACATTTTTAAGTAAACCAAAATCAACACTTTCCTAGTATCAGTTCAACAACATCAATGGTATTGGCACAAACTCTTGGGAACAAATCACGGCTCCTAACCCTTAGTGAACAAATCGCAGCTCACCTAACTCGATAGGAACAAATCGCGGCTCCCGGGAACAAATCGTGGCTCCCGGGAACAAATCGCGGCTCCCAAATTATTTAATAAACAAATCACGGCTCACCAGGATTCATTGATAAATAATAATCAAATGTCTACGTATGGCCAAACTCTCCCATTGACAAGAACAAATCGTGGCTCAATGCCAATGAGAACAACAAACAAAGAAAGGGCAGTGCTGTCCAATTGTCAAACAAATCACGGCCTAACAATTACCAATAACAACAAACATTGTTGGACAAATCGCGACTCAACATTATAACAAAACATTTCAAAACCAACAATACGGTAGGTACCATTAGGGTCTTATCCTCAAAAC
>CAOJCR015273057.1:0-11204 GCA_948330485.1 Euphorbia neoarborescens
AAGAAAGGAGCAACAAGGCAACAAAAATGAATGATTTTCATAATAAAAACCCTTAAAATATCGTTCTCAACAGTTTTAATAAGCCCTGACTCGTCCCTTCCCTTTGAAATCATATGTGATGCGAGTGATATAGCTTTAGGAGCCTGCTTAGGTCAGTGGGTGGATAAAATTTTCTGCCCAATTTACTATGCTAGCAAGACTGTAAACCCTTTTCAAGTAAATTACACTGTCACTGAAAAAAGAGTTGCTAGCTGTAGTTTTTGCTTTTGAAAAATTTAGGTCGTATCTGGTTTTCTCAAAAGTGATTGTTCATACTGACCATGCTGCTTTGAGGTATTCGCTTGCAAAGCATGATGCTAAGCCCAGATTGATTCAGTGGATTTTACTCCTATAAGAATTCGACGTGGAGATTAAAGACAAGAAGGGAGTAGAGAATGTTGTAGCTGATCATCTCTCCAGGCTTCCGATTACTGAGATTGAGGATACTTTCGATAGGGACATCTATGAAACTTTCCCTGATGAGCTATTATACGCGGTAACTTCCAGACCGTGGTTTGCAGATATGGCTAACTATAAAGTCGGTAACACTCTTCATACTGATCTGTCGTATTCTCAAAAGAAAAGTTTATACATGAGGCTAGATTTTACTTTTGGGATGAACCTTATTTGTTTAGGGTGTGTGCTAACAATATCATACGTTGGTGTGTGTCTGAAAGTGAAGTTCCGTCAATAATCTATATGTGTCATGATAGGGAGGCCGGTGGCCATTTTGGATTAGAGCATACGTGTGGTAAGATTCTGTCGAGTGGTTTTTATTGACCTAGTATGAAAAGGGACATTTTTGACTATTTAAAGCAGTGTGATGCGTATCAACGGGTGGGGAATCAATCCCACAAGAATGAAATTCCCCAACATGGTATTCTAGTTTGTGAGCTTTTTGATGTTTAGGAATAGATTTCATGGGACCTTTCCCGATGTCACATACCAACCAATTTATACTTGTTGCTATTGATTACGTTTCTAAATGGTTAGAAGCCATAGCGTCGCCTACGAATGATGCAAAAGTGGAGCTAAAATTCTTAAAGAAGAATATTTTTACGCGGTTTAGAACCCCCCGAGCTATCATAAGTGACGGGGGATCCCATTTCTGTAACAAGCCATTTGAAACGCTTTTGCAACGTTATAGGGTGACTCATAAAATAGCCACACCTTACCACCCGCAAACAAGTGGCCAAGTCAATGTAAGTAACCAGGAATTGAAATGGATATTGGAGAAAAGAGTAGGGTCATCTAGGAAAGATTGAAGTCTTAAGTTAGATAACACTTTGTGGGCCTATGGCACGGCATTTAAAACGCCCATTGGAATGTCTCCTTACCGTTTAGTTTTTAGAAAGCTTCCACTTACCGGTTGAACTTGAGCATAGAGCTTACTGGTCCTTACAGTATTTAAATTTTGATATGCATGCAGCAGGGAAAAAGAGGATGAAATAGTTACTCGATCTTGATGAGTTTCGGCTTTCGGCTTATGAAAATGCAAAGCTCTACAAAAGGACGCAAAGGTGGTACGATCGAACCATTAAGGACAAGAGCTTTAACACAGGAGATCAAGTGCTTCTGTACAATTCAAGGTTACGACTATTTCTAGGTAAGCTAAAGAGTAGATGGACGGGTCCATTCGAGGTAATACAAGTGTATCCATCCGGGATGGTTATAATTAACACACCGAATAGACATTTCAAAGTCAATGGACACCGGTTGAAACCATATTTTCAGAGGGAAAGTCAGGAGGAGGAATAAAATGTATTCTTGTTGAAAGATAGATGAAATGCACCACAGGGAAAGTCGAGTTGTTTCAACTCTAAACACTGCACTCTTTGTATTTTATAGACAATTTTAGGTTTTAGTTAGAACTAGTAGTTTATCTTTGGTTGACCTTTTTGTATTATATGTTTTGATTTTGCGTGTTTGTTCGTGTTTGCCTTTTCAGGTAAGAATCCTCATGACCACAGCATTTAAGCTAAAGCGAGTCCAGGGAAGAAGCAAACAGGTAAAAATGGGTCTAAGTAGAGAAGAGAAGTGAAATCTTTCACATAGGGCAAAAAATTTACCTGCCACGACGTGACGGCCCTGTGTCACGACGTGGTAGGCTTATTGGGGCAAAATTAGAGAAACAACCTGCTTGAGTGAAAATTTTTCCTGCCACAACATATCACTTGTGTTCCACGATGTGGCAGGCCTGTCGAGGGAAAAAGGAAAAATGGTGTGCCACAACGTGGCATACCAAGTCGAGAAAACTGGGTTGAACCTACTGCCCAAGGAGAAATTTTGCCTGCCATAATGTATCACTTGTGTGCCATGACGTGGCAGGCCATTTGAGGATTAAAGAACAATTTGGTTGGCCACGACATGACAGTCCTGTGTCACGACGTGGAAAGCATAATCTTAAAACAAGGGAAAAATAATTTGCCTCCTTCGAAAAATTACCTGTCACGATGTATTACTTGTCTAACACGACGTGACAGGCATTTCTTTGGCTGAATGGCATTTGGCTTGCCACGACATGACACTTAAGTGTCACGATCTGGCACTTATGATTTCCAGCATTCCAAATTTCAAATAAAATGTAGCCCCGCGAACCTCTATACTAATTTCCCCCAAATTAGAACTCAAATCCCTAATTCTCTCTAACCCTGCCATTTGATTTCTTCTCCTATTCTCTTCTACATCTTCTCTAACTCTCTCTTTAGTCTCCAATCTTCATCAAACCTCAACCCTAATATGACGAGGTGTAAGAAATCTGCTTACAAGAACACTTAGCGGTTCACACCCTCAACCATAACCCGCTGCCACCACCTGTGGCCCCAATCTGAGTGAGCTTTCTTCACAACTCTACTGCCCCTTTTCACTACTATCTACAGAGAAAGGTAAGAAATTCAAAACCCTCTCTTTACTTAAAGGCCTGCCTTATAAATTCATTAAACTCCCTTATCAAGAAGAGTTAATGGGGGAGATTTTACGCATGATTGATAGTGTGGGATGGGGGATATTGTTTATAACATAATATGTTGTATTCCGGGAGCTTATGTTAGAATTCTACACTACTATGACATCAACAGTAGATTACATAACCCTAGATAAGACAATACACTTTAGGCTAGGGGGCTACGAACATTCAGTGAATGCGGCTCAATTAATGGTTATTTTAGGGATTGAGGGTAGCTCCTAACCTGGCCAGTGGACAAGGATGCCCGGTCGGTTTGGGTCGAGCTAGGTAGTGACCCTTACGACAACAAAAATCTAAAAGCTTCCAGCATCAATACCCCCGCCCTATTTTTCTTACATAAATGTATTTGCCACAACTTAAGTGGCAAATTAGAGTCCAACAAAGTGAATGAAGGAGAGTTTATGATTATAAGTCACATTGTCTAGGGATTACGGGTTGATTTAGGAACCTATTTCATGGAGGTGTTCTATGTCATATCCCATAAACGTTCCCTTCACCACATCCGCTTGGGGCATATTATTGAAATCTTAGCCCATAACCTCCTCGCCTAATTTCACCTCTCACATGCCCCGATTGAACCCGACAAGATTCATATAGTGGGATTTCAGGGGATAACCCAAGCTTCCTCCTTACCGGCCAAACATAGTCATACAGTGCTAGGTAAGCACCCGATAGTGGGTGAAGATTTCGACGATGCATACTATGAGGCTGCCGAGGAAGAGGAGGAAGAGGAGGATGAGCTTGAGGGGGTATATTACGATATTCCCGCCTTTGAAAGGTGAATGGAGGCCCGTTTTGATTCATTGCAGGAGCAAATGAACCACCTAGTGGTTACATAACATGAGCGGCAACAATAATGGGTGCAATAGAGACAGCAGGATACAGACTGGAAAGTCGAGATGAGGGCTTACATAGAGCATCAGCGGAGCGGCGGTTTGGGCCCATTCAGGCAGCAGTGAGGTACACGTTTTGGCCTTGCACTCAGATCCCTTATTCTATTACACTTTCGAGAGTAAGTGTGATTTAAAGTGGGGAGTGGAAAGGTAATTTTCTTTCCTTTTCTACTTGATTCCTTTTGTTTATTCTGTGTAGTTTTTTTTCTTTAGATGTTTGACATTGTGATGGCATTTATAAATATGTGTCTGGCATGTTGTGTTTTTGCATGGTTTTTGTTGATATTACTAAATGCTATGGGATATGGTTAGGCTATCCCCGAGGCTAGACTTTTGTGTTTTGATTTAGAGTAGGTAAAAGGAAACTTATGAATCTCAATGCTTGTGATTAGTTTATTTTTGCCAACAAGTCAACCCCTGAGTTATGTGTTGTATGTTTGACCGGGAGTACGATATTAAAGATAGTGGTTCCACATTGAGAGAATGTTTTTGAGTTTTAATCTGTATTAGTGGTTAGGAACAATGGTTGGACAAAATAACTGCTACCCTTTTTAAGATACAATTGCTTCAGTGACCACCATGCTTGAGCTTATAAGGGCCATTTCACATTGATCTTACATTCTTTCAGTGAGATAATCCTGTATATACGCACTAGACCATAGAACTTAACATTAGTTTTGCACTTGGCACTTATGGAGCTTAATATGTAGAGACCCTTTGGATTAACCTCACTTTCACACACATCTTGCACGCTTTCTTTGTACGTTGGCCCTTTTTGTACCCTTCACATTCTAATTAACCCTTAGAACACCCACATTTGAGCTTGAGCCTGTCCTTTCTTTGCCACATTACAGGGGAGAAAGCCTTAAAGGTATAAGCCAAATCCCTTCACTGTATATTTCCCAGTTGACCCTTCCTCCCCTCAACTCTAAAGATCAAAATTGGTTATTGCACTTCAACTTTGTGTTTTCGGGTATGTTCTTCAAAGTGTTGAAAAGTGAGTTGGTCTTTCTCTTCTGTGATCGTGTGTATCGTGATATATATATATATATATATATATATATAAGAAGAAGAAGAAGAAGAAAAGAGAAAAGAATAAAAATATGTGTCTTTAAGTTTATGTGTTTTGTTCTTGTGATCGATTAAGTTTAGCAATTCTCTTTTTGTGTTTGGGTGGGATCCTATCAACGAACGATTGAGATTTACGGGGTTTACTAATATCATTCAAATCAAAATTCTATACCTCAAAATTTTTAAAGGAATTTCATCTTTCTGTTTCCCTTTATGATCTTTTGAAACTCGGATTTCTTCGCTTCTTACTTTCGAGTTTGGGCTATTATTTTAAATAAGTGTTGAGTCTTCCTTATTTCTTTCTCATTCCCTTGTTTACCATCCACTTGCTAAATGCTGGAAATATTCAGACAACTCATATTTTTTGATATTTGTACCAGTGCTTTAATCAATTTCTGTTCTGATCTTAGGCTGAGGGGTTGTGACAACATATTAACCTCTGACACACCCATCCTTTACCCCCTAACATTACAAGCCATTAAAAGGTTCTTTGATTTTGCTCTGTTGTGCCATTGACTTTGTTAGGATTAACATTTGTTCGCTATGTGATGTGTGAATGCAGGATTATATGAGCGATTTCTTTGAAATCACCCTGTCATAAGAGCGATTTGGAGCGATCACTAGCGAGGTTTTAAAAATGGTCATATAAATCCTAAGTGTTCCTCTTCACTTGATCAGTTTAGACTTAAAAGTGTGTATCTTGTTCGAGTTGATTTCTGTATGTGTTTCATATGACTGTAAAAGACTATGATGCATGCTTGAGGGTTGATGAATTTGCATAGTTATATTGGGGTGCCAATTTTCAGATGAAAGGAAGTATTATGGTTCTTAGTTTTCAATTATTTGCTCAAGGATGAGTAAGGTCTTAAGTGGGGGGTAGTTGATAATGTCGTTTTAGACCCTATATTCCCGACTATATTTCGTAGTGTTTGGTAATGTTTGGTATTGTTTTCTATCGTTTTGTGGGGTGTTCATGTAAGTTTTATACTTTTAGTTTCGTTTTTGGTTTTTACGTGTTTTAGGATTTTTAGTGATGTTGTACATAACTCGTTAAGGAGTTAGAGCTCCCGTATTCATGGATATTTAGAACTCCTGTATTTCGGTACATTTATGGGTTTTATTTTCTATGCGAGATAGGTTACATGAGTTAGAACGATAAAGATGGATGCGGGAGCAGGTCAAGAAGACAAAGTGTTAAGAAAGAGCTGGTCACATCGTGGCATGTCCTGGTCACATCGTGGCAGTGTTAAATCGTGAAGAAAGAAGGCTGAAGTGGAATCAGATGAAGAATGGCCTGTCACGTCGTGGCAGACAAGTATTACAACGTTGCTGGTCAAAAGCATGAAGAAGCAGATTCCTTTCAAAAATGGAATTTTTTTGCTTGCCACGTCGTGGCGGTCCTGTGCCATGACATAGCACTATCGAATATTTTAAGTTTTATTATTTCATTTTATTTTATTTGTGGACGTATATAAGAGCTGGAGAAACCCTAATTTATGTTTCTTTTTGCATATTTGCAGAACTAAGAACCCTAGTTCTTAGTTTTGACTTTGTAATTGGATTACGGTTTGATTAATCGAAAGTGTCTTCTTGGAACCTTCACCTTTTGCGGATTGTTGCTTGCGTTGTGAGTTAGCTCTCTTATAGAGGATCCCCTTTGCACGTTCTGTCGCTAAAGCCAAAATCCATCGATTCAATAACGAGTTTGATTTAGATTATCTCTTTCTCAATCTTCATCTTCAATTAGATTTGTGATCTGCTTAGATTTTGCATGCAATGGTATTCATTATATTTCATCCACAATTGTTAACCTAATCTTGCAATTGAAATTAGGGTTTACGCCTGTGTATTGGATTGATTGATTTGCTTGTGTTTTCTCTAGCCTCGTAAACTTGATTATTGATTTGATTCATATCTATTTTGCGATCCAGCCTGACAACTGGAAAACCGGGGACTAACAATCCTTCGAAACTTAATCGAACTTAGTTTCTGAATCATAGAACAAGGCGGGCCATTTGGATAACCTTATCCTAGGTGCTTCGGATAGTAGGAGTCCATATTGAGACCTTGCACTAATATTGATTTTAATTGTTTGCGGTTGATTCATTGATTGATTGATAAGACCAATTTCCATTTGTATTCATAGGTCGGTTGAACATCGTTTATCCTTCCGTTTAATTCTAGTTCAAAGGTTGATTTGACATTTGATCATAATTAGGTGTAGTTTAGTTTAGGTTTAAATTTCGAAACTATTGTTCCGCCTATAACATGCCCAAATCCTAGAACTTCGGACTGCGTAGGAATAGATTTCCCTGAGGGATCGATACCTGGACTTAAATCCAGATTATTACTTGACAACAATGGGGTACACTGCTCTGTAGTTGAGTTTTTAGCATTTATACCTATTATTGTTAAAATTTATACCATTGTTCAACCGGATATCACCCATACCTTTCTCTATTTTTTTTCACTTCACATGCCAAGCACTAGCCAAATGTTATGTGTTTTGCTTTAGTTTTAATTTAATCTCTTTCCTACTTTCAAACCGGATCTTTTACACCATTCATAACACACTGGCACCTATTACGTTTCTAAACACGCCATAGTCCCTGTATTCGACCTTGGGTTACTATAGTCCTTGACTGAGTGGACCTCAAGTAAAATAGATTGCAAATTTGGAATGACCAGATTTTGGCACCGTTGCTGGGGACTAAGGTTTAAGTGTCCTCTATTTTTGAGTCCAAGTGTGCTTTTCTTTCTCTTATTCAATTTTTTTGTTTGTTACCGGCTGGTAACATTTCATCTTTTATTTTTGATTGTTCATTCTTTGGAATCCATTCACTACTCTTTCAAAAATTTTCATGCACAGATCACGAAACAATCAAGAGTTGGTGCCTATTGATCTAGAAATTGAAGTAGCCTTGCAAAATTTATAGAGAGAACAACGAAACGAAGCCAACCTATGTATTTTAGGTCCACAAGAGCATTCGGTGCCTGAGTACCCACAACATCTGCCCTGATCAGAGTAACACCAGGTCTTGGAAGAAATGGATCAACCTCCTAGGAGTACTTTGGCTGACTATGCCATGCCAGCCGTAAGAGCAAATTTGGGAGCAATTGTCATGCCTCCAGTGGCAGAAGGAGATTTTGAGATTAAGCCAAGTACAGTTTCAATGGTACAACACAATACTTTTCATGGAAGACCAGGTGAGAATCCCTATTCTCACCTTGCCAATTTTAATAATGTGTGCGAGAGTTACCAGATCGCCAGAGCATCCAAGGATACGATCAAGTTGTGGCTTTTCCCTTTTCGTTGAAGGATGATGCACAAATATGGTTAAGAAGCATCCTGCCCAATTCTATCACCCCTTGGGAGCAGCTGAAAGAAGCCTTCCTTCACAAGTACTTCCCACCCCATAAGACTGCCAGATTGAAAAATGCTATCATAAGCTTCAGGAAACAAAGAGGAGAATCACTGTACACCTCTTGGGAGAGATTTAAAGATTTGCAAAGGCAATGCCCTTATCACAACATGGAAAATTGGCATCTCATGCAAGTTTTCTATGGGGGCATATCTGATGAAGATCGGAATATGCTGAATGTCGGTGCCAGTGGAAAATGGTTGACCATGGCTCCGAAAGAACGTATGGAATTAGTAGAGGAGTTAGCTTCTCAAAGTTTTTACGGGGATGAATCTTTGAAAGATATTGGTAGAGGCAGAGGAATTTTAAAGCTAGATTCGATCCAAATGCTCGGTGCCTAGACTGAAGATTTAACTAAAGCACTAGGGAAACAATCCATAGAGAAAGTTGACCGGGTATCCAATACGCCAAGTGCCTGCAGCATGTGTGGAGGTTCTTACACCTATGAGGAATGCCCAATGAGTATGAATGGAGACGTCAATTTTCTTTAGGGGCAACCGAGTTAAAGAATCCCTCAAGGGAACTAACATCAATAGTGGCCTCAATACCAACATCCGAGATTTTCATGGTCTAATCAATCATCCAATCTCAACCTGCCTCAATAAAATAGACTGCCCAATCCACTCAGATTCCATCCAAGAGCAACATATCAATCGCCTCATTAGCCATACCAAGGGCCAATTCAGCAAAATCGAATGCCTCTGCAACAGTATCAGCAACCGCGTTAATAAGCGCCCCCACCAAAAGATGTTCTAAGGAGCTTGGTAGACACATTTATTCAAGGAAAACTAGATGTTAACACCAGTGCTGACAAAATAATGGAAAGCCTAGAAGGAAAAATTGATCAACTTATGGCTCACAAAAAAGTTATAGAGAATCAAATTGCCCATCAAGCAAGCTCGTCAAATAAAGGAGATTATGGGCAATTCCTGAGACAAGGTAAGCCACCCACCAAAGATAACTGCAGTGCTATTACCTTACGATGTGGGAAAGAAATTGAAATCCTACTACCCTATTTGCCTAAGCTGGATGTATCCAAAGGGTAGAAGGTGAGAGAAACGGAGCCAGATAAAACACAGGCATCCACCCCAGAACCAACAAAACAAGCCAGACCGCATAAAATTGATAAGTCATCTGGACCCAGCCAGGATAATTTTGAGGTAGACCTTTCTACTATACCTTTTCGATAAAAATTAATACGAAACAAATTGGATAAACAATTTGCAAAATTTTTAGACTATATGAAGGAAATCACTGTTACTCTACCATTCTTTGATGTATTATATGATAAGCCTTCATGGGGGGAAATTTCTTACAGATATTGTAAATCACAAGGATAAGCTAAGAGACCTAAGCATGGTGGACTTCTTGCATGAAGCCCCAGCTTTCATGAAAAACATGCCCAAAAAGCTTAAAGATCCATGTTTATTCACGGTTCCTTATACTATTGGTGGCTCAACCTATGAGCGGGCCCTTTATGATTTAGGCACTAGTGTGAGCCTCATGCCATACTCAATTTTCAAAAATTCTAGAATAGGTGAGCTTAAGCCCACAAAAATTTTTTTATCCATGGCCGATAAAAGTCTTAAGTACCCTATAGGGATGGTGGAGGATGTACCTAACTGGGTGGGGAAATTTTTGTTTCCTGCTGACTTTATTATAGTGGATGTAGAAGTAGATCAGGATATGCCCACTCTGTTTGGCCATCCGTTCTTAGCCATTGCTGGAGCCATCATTAACATGCGGAAAGTAAAATCTCATTAGAAGTAGATAATGAGACCCTAGATTTTGATGTGCATAAGACCATACAAAAGACCATTCCATTTGAAAATATATGTAGGATTGACAGCTCTGATGTCATTGACTCCTGTGTGCATGATATGATTGATTTTTGTTTTATAGAGATCCTATGTATGTTACTTTGTCTAAGCATGATAGTCTTGAGCATGAGAAGCCTGAACCTATGGAATGTGAAAAAATGCTGGATACTTTCTCGTACGACAGTAGGAAGAGAATCTTAAGATATGAGCCTTTAAGAAAAGAGGACGATCTCGAGCCCTCCCCTGAGTTGAGTGAAGTTCAATTGGAGCTGAAGCCCTTGCATACCAATCTTAAGTATGCCCAAATCGATCATAACAATGCCAAACCTATAATTTGCAATGCTTCTTTATCTGAACCTCAAGATAAAGCCCTGTCTGATGTGTTGCTTGAGCATAAGTGTATTCTAGACTATTCTATCCATGACTTGAAGGGTTTGAATCCCTCATTGTGCATGCATTGCATTTATCTAGAAGAGGATAGTAAGCCATTCATTGAAGCTCAAAGATAGCTCAACCCGACATTAAAAGAGGTAGTAAGGAAAGTAGTCATTAAACTTCTTGACAATGGCATCATTTACAGCATAAGTGACAGTGAGTGGGTCAGCCCTGTCACGGTTGTCCCTAAGAAAGGAGGCGTCACTGTTGTTCAAAATAAATCAAATGATTTGGTGCCTACCACAACTATTACCAGGTAGAGGATGTACGTAGACTATAGGTGTTTGAATAAGGCCACTAGGAAGGATCATTTTCCCTTATAATTCATTAACTAAGTGCTTGAATAACTTGCCAAATTTTATTTCTTTTGTTATTTAGAAGGTTGATAAGGTCGCTTCAGACCTTATATTCTGAACCTTATGGAACCTTGTTTGTGAATAATTTGATAGGATTATCGGTATTAATGTGTTGCATTTCATGCATTTTGCTTATTTTTGTGCATTTTGGTTTTTACTTATAAATTGGTTATTTTACCGTGTTTTATGGTTATTTTTGCTTT
>CAOJCR015274735.1:0-11782 GCA_948330485.1 Euphorbia neoarborescens
CTAGCTATGAGAGCATTTTGAGCGACCACGTGTTAAGTTTAAATTCGGTTATAGAAATCCTAAACAGTCATTGTCGTTGGATCAGTTTAGACTTGAAACTGTGCCGTTGGTAAGGGTTTTGTCTATATGTGTTTCATATGACTTTGATAACGGTTATGCATGCTTGAGGAATAGTGAATTGGCATAGTTAAATTGGTGCTAGGTTTTGAGGCAAAAATGAATGTTGTTGTCCTAAGTTTCTGATTATTTGCTTGAGGACAAGCAAGGTCTTAAGTGGGGGTTATTTGATAAGGTCGTTTTAGAACTTATATTCTTGGCTATGATTCATATCATTTGGTGATATTCGTGTTGGGTTTTGTTTCGTCTTTTATAGCTTTTTCTTTATTTTGCTCTTTTGGTTAGTTTTAGGTGATGTTGTACATAACTTAACTCTGTTTTGGGGACTCTCATATTTATATATATTTAGACCCCTGTATATTGGTGCTTTGCTGCGTTTTATATCTTTGAAAGGCCGGTTTTAGGGTCGAAGATGGAAAGCGGAGCACAGGATTCCGATAAAGGAAGTTGATTTCCAGAAAGAAGCTTGGCACGATGTGTTTATCCAGTAACTTTGGATCAAATTTCAAGACCGTTATAAATTGAATTTTAAGATTCTTATTATTAGCAATGTTGTAGATAACTCGTTTATATTTCTAACGGATCTTGAATCATCTAATTTGAATATTGGACGTGAAAGTTATGGATTAAACAAGAGAGAGTGTTTAGTCTGTCAGCATGGAATGAAGTTGCAAGCTGCTGGAAAATGGAAAAATAGCCTGTCACGACGTGATAAGGTGTAGGTCATGACGTTATAGGCTAAAAATACAGATTTACAGAAGGTTTTTGATCAAGGGTGACCAATATTCCGGTCATGACGTGACACTTATTGGTCACGATGTGACACGAACTATAGAATTTCACTGATTTAGGTTTCTTTTGGATTGGGAACATATAAATACTTTGCTATGATGTATTTTTTAGTTTATCTTTGTTTTGGTAAACTTTTCAAGAACCTTATCTATGTTTTAGATTTTTTTTATATTCGTGATTCGGGATTCAATCAATTGAAAGTTTTTACTTTGCATCTTCCCCTTTTGAGGAGAAATCTCTTTTCAAGATTGAGTTTTCTGATGGAGGTTCACCTTTACGAGATATTTTGCCCACCAGAATCCACCGATTCAATTCTAAGTTTGACCTATTATTTCCTTATTTCATTCTTTTTATTTGATTCAGAGTTGTGATCTACTAGAAATATTATTCGTAATTATATGCATGAATTTCATCTATCGTTGTTAATTTGATCTTGCAATTGAAGGTCTAAGTTGTGTTCATAATTTGGTTTATTATTGTGCATGTGATTTGATAGCCTAGAAAACTTGAATATTAATTTGATTCATATCTGTTACACGATCTAGACTGAGAACTGAAAAAATGGGAGGATTGACAACCCTACGGAACTTAAGTGTACTTATTTTCTGATTCATAGAACTAGGCGGACCCTCTGTATAATCTTTCCCTAGGTACTTAATAGAGTAGGAGTAACTATCAATAGCTTGAATTAATATTAATCGGAATACATGCATCGTTTTGATTCAGTTGTTGCTACTTAGGTTAATAAGTTTCATCCCCATTATTAATTACAGGTCAGTAAAACATCAATAGACTTTCCCTAGAGTTCGTTTATAAAGGTTTTCTTAACAAGATCACAATTAGGAGTAGGTTAACTTAGGTTTATATTTCAAAATTTATTTTATCGCCTATAACATGCTAAAACCCTATATTAGGTATCCTAGAGGTAATTTTCCTGTGGGATTGATACTTGGACTTATAGAATGAAATTTATTTCTTGACAACAACGGGGTACACTAGCCTTTGAGTTGAGTGATCAGAGCAGTAAAATCTATATCACTAACGACACGTCATCATCCCATAATTCCTTTTTCTCTTTGACATTAATCCCATGGCAATAACCAGTTAAATTAAGATATAGATCCAAGAAGTTATGGTATATTAAAACTTAAGCAAAAAATATATATCATGTTACTGAGGGATTAAAGAATATGGAGAAGATACAAAAGTCTGATTCTCTGTACCTGTCACTTTATTTGTTGTAATTCATCACTTAGAGAGCCTCTAACATATTCTCCATAAACCTATTACGGTAAGGAGAAAAAAATAAATAAATAAAGAATTCTTAACCGTAAAAGGGAAAATAAACAAGCAAAATTTGTTTCTTCTTGAATGAAATATACTGAATTTTTGATTGAGCTTATTCATATTAATAGTAATTGGTTTAGATAAGACTATAAGAAAAAAAACTAATGAATTTTTCCAGTTTTTATAAATTCAAGGTGTTTAAGAGCCCGTGTTCTAACTCCGATTCTGAAAAGGATATTGCAGCATTAAGAAAAGGCAAACTAGAAAAGAATTAGGTAACATTAGTCTATATACTAAAGTGATACAGGATGTTGTAACATATAGAAACTGGAGCAATTGAAAGGTAGAGAAATAGTAGAACACAAAAGAAATGTATAATAGTATTGAGTACAGCAAATGGACTAAAGCAATTTCCCCTAGTTTTTGACTGATAGTACCACGTTTTATTGAAGCAATCAGCTCAGCCAGCTATTCAGGAGTATGTTTGATCTCATTTATAGACACTTTTTCATTTTAAATATACAAAACAATGTCAAAAAATTCTGCAACCTAATGTATTCATTTCCATAACCAGAAGAATCAAAACCATTTTCACTTCAGCTCCCCTTTGCAATAGCTATATCAAAAAATTCTGCAACCTAATTTATTCAATGAAAAAGAGTTTTAATCAGATAATTCCTCTATGATTGAATATATGAAAATGTAAAAATTCCATAACCAGAATAATAAAAAAGGAAATAGACATCTACTGTATAGTAGTTCATAATGAACTGCCTATTAAACTTTGGAAGTGATCCCAAAATGATGTCAATAGCTATCTCCTACAAGAATGGCATGCCTAAGCAGGCAAGTTTTTCCATATATCCCTTCATTTGGAGCACATGAGTACTCAAAGATAATCTAAGAGCAATCTTACAGTTGCAAAATGCCTTTATTATTAAGTTCCTTTCTTACCTTATCTAATCTTAGTTCATATTTTTCAGAATATCCATAATTTAGAAGGCATGATTCTCCATGAACTACTTCTATAGCTCAGAGAACATGGTACCTAATCATAGGCATGTGACATCTTTGCCATCATGCACATGCTGGTTATACAACTCTAGATGGGTTGGACTTGTCACCTGACCTGACAGGAGCTCTACTTGTAAAGGCCTGTCTAGGACATACTCCTTCACTTCTTATCTCAGAACAATTCTAATATTCCTAGACTAGTACAATAAGTTAGTCTTGAATAGTTTCTCTTTGTCCAATAATGAATGTATGAAAAAATATTTGCAGTCATTATGCAAATTTAAACAACACTATAAATTTTGAGAGAAAACTACAAAGAGAGAACGAATAGCAAAGTTAAAATAAAGGGCTTTTCAGTCAAAACATTAATTATTCCAATTTTAAATATGTGTTGGTAATATATTGGCTGATTTGACCAAGACCCCTAACAAATCTAATGATTACCCAAGTTGAGCTTGTTATGTAAACTAGTCATAGAATATTTAGTAGGATAAACTATTTAATCCCTTCATAAGGGACTCTTGCTTTGATAGATTTATGGCACAATACCTATCTGTTCTTGGATCAAGAATTGCTTTGGAAACCATACAGAGTGAGAAACCACCCTTCACAGTTAACCATACTAAAGTATCTCAACACTTTAGGTCAAATCGGTCAATCACAGTGTACCATGCTTTGGCATAGAGTACAATATAATTATCCATAAGAGGATAAGTTGTGAAGTTGGAAAGGACTTTTTAGTGAATCTATATTTTAGTGGATTCATTTTATTCAAAAATGTCAAACGACATAGCATGCATAATTCGAGCATTCAAACATGTATTCATACTATATATAAATAATGCATAAATGAAAAGAAGTCTAAGGATCTTATTTTTAAAACCTATTGAATAAACTGAAACTAGATATTACTTTAGAAACTAGAGACGCAGAACTTCCATATCTTCATATCTCCTCCATGGACTTCATCACCATTTTTTTCTCTCCACGGGTCTTCTGCATTTGGTCTTGATGCAATTACATTATTTAAATTTATATAAACTAAAACCTTAATAATTATTTCATCAAAATTGTACAGCCTTATAAAGCCTGATACTTGTGAGCACGGGATTTGTTTCTGGGAAAATGATGAAACCGGCATCCGTCGATACTTTTTACACTTCGATATTCACTCAAGTTGATCAAAAGAAAAGTTCGAGGACTCTAGACCCGCAGTATGAAGATCCAAATCAAGTGTTTCTAGAGAATTTTGGCCGGGCTTGGTCCCATCATCGATGTGCGGGCCTAAGGCCCAATTGGGCCCAATTGCCATTTAAGGACCACACATCCATGGCCCAAACCCTTTTTTATCAAATGTATTAAAAACATTTTATGCCATTTTAATTTACGACAAGGATGAAATATCTTCTCACCTACATAAATTATTTTGGCATAAGATGGATTTTATTCCAATAAATGAAACAAAGTTTTATTTTAATTAAAATGAATAAAAAATAAAACATGTTTTAGACCATTTCATAAAGTAAAATCTTGACTCATTATGGGAGAAAAAGACTTTTTGCATAAAAGAAGGAACAGATGACATAAACACAAAAAAGTGCATTCAATATCCCTTGATTTAGGGAGAGTTGGTTTGAAAAATGAAATAAAAAAGGGAGTAGATGCATCAAATATGGAGATCCCATGTTTTTTTACCAAGAAAGGAGAGAGGAAAGAAAACTTTTTTGGTTCATCTTTCTTCAACCATCTTTATCTTTTTCTCCTTTTTACCTTCATCTCCATATTTTGGATTATCTTTCTCTTCATCCTCACTTTGTTCTATCATCCATCATCTTCTTTCATCTTACTCTTTATCTCTTTCATAAAAGAAAAGCTAGAAAAAAAAGTCTTTCAAAACTCATCCAAAAACTTCACTCAAAACAAAAATAACTTACTTTGGGGATTGGGTTCACAGTATTTCAAGCTCAAAGGAAACTCTTGGTTCGAGTTTTACCGGGGATTACCAAAGCAAGCTCAGATTCTAAACACTCAACTTGTCGATAATCGGCGGGAAGGTAATCCTGAGCTTAAAAACTTTGTTATTCTCATCCATCATATTTATGCTTCACATTTGCATGCTCTAGGTTTAGTTTCATATCTTTGTATGAAACATAATAAATGTCTTAAAATCAGAACTTTGGTCGGAAAGATGTAAATTGTTTCTAGAAAATAGAAAAGTTAAATAAAATTTTCCCTTTATTGACACCTTGGATTTACCTTTGCTATCTTAGAGTGTTTATAGACAAACCCCGAACTTGAGAGGAAAAAATCGGACTAAAAAAAGGACAAAACCATACTAAAAAGAGTTAAATGAACATAGGAAGTTTTGGACACATAAACTCAAACTCATGAAATTTGGTGATAAAATGACATTTTAACTTGGACATTGTCATGAAAAATGTTTAAGACGGGATCCTAGACTTTCGAAAATAATTTCATTTTTTTTACCTAAGTTTCAAATCTTTCAAAATAAAAAAAAGAGGTGCTTAGGGAAAGACCCTGAGCACGAAATCGTGCTCAAGGTGCTTAGGGATAGATCTTGAGCACGAGCTCGTGCTCACCCAGCATGAGCTCGTGCTTAAAGGCTGATATTGCGCACGAGCTCGTGCTCACCCAGTACGAGTTCGAGCTTAGGGGCTGGTTCTGACCATAAATTCGTGCTTGACGAATCCAGTTTGCTTTTACCCCGAACCTCTTTTGTTCCATTTATTTGAGTTTTTCTTTTCATATTTCTTGGGTTTTTACTCACATAATAGGACATTTTTCTCCATAATATTTTGTAAGTAGAAATTCTTAACTATGTATCTTTGGAGCATTTTCACCATTATTTACGCCTTTACTTACTTGAAGTGCATATCCAATGTGTGCTGATGTATGAACGCACTATATATTTGCATGTATGACCTAGTTTCAATTTTGTGTTATTACACATTTGTATCTAAAGACCCAGCTAATGTCAGCTTTAGGGCCGCTAACACTATTCCAATAAGGGAAGTGTTTCCCGGATATCCATCCCACAAAATTGCAAGCGAATGATGACTAAAATCGAGGCAAAAGTGTTTAAAAAATAATCACTACCATTCCATTCGAAAAAGACAAAAAATGTTTTTGGGCTGTCACGAGGCCATCTTTCGACCCAAACTGTCTTGATCTAACTAATAGAGTTTAATCAAATAGCCTCCCTAATGAATGACCCTGAGCTATCGTATCTCCCCATTTTCAATGCATGTCCATTTCAATTATTATGTGTGCAATGTGTTTAAATTCAAGCTCCAATTGTGTATGTTTTAATGTATGTACGATGGATGTTCCCCCAATCCCAAATTCAAAAAATGTTCCCTGTAGTATAGCTTGTGTGAATAGGTTGTAAACAATATGTATAATTTTATCGCTTTCTTTATCGTTTTTGTGTGAACGGTCACCTAAAAATCAAAATAAAATCAATTTAGGCTTTTAAAATAAAAATGCTTTGTTTTAAAATATTATTGATTTTTTTAAAAGTCTTTTGAAAAAGGATGCATAAATGCTTGTCCGAACCCGATCTCTGGATCACGGTTTGGATTTGAGACTTAGGATCCGAGTAATACCGTGAATTAATTTTTGGTAGAGTTTGGAACCGAGTGGCGACTCCAAATATCATTTTTTAGATATTCGAGTTTAAATTTCTTGAAACTTGTTTTCTTTTCCTAAATTTGGATTTCAAAATAAAAATCTTAAGCCCGCTTTCACGCACGTTTTGAATTAAGGAATTTCTCTATGGAAACCTTATCTCACATTATAGGCGAAAGGTATTCTAAAAAGAATATGCCTTAATTTCTTAGGAATGGTTTTGTTTTCTAAATCATTTTCCAACCCAATTTTATTTCAATTAAAACTCCTAAGCCCCGCATTCATGCGTATTTCGTTTGAAAGGTTTTTCCTCCAAAAACCTTAAGGTCGCTTCTAAGGTGAGGGGTGTTTTTGAAAGAATTATTTCCCTCGCTTAGGAAATATTTTCATCTTCAGTACACCTTTTTTAATAAAATGTTTTCTTTTTCATACATTTAAATTCTTAGAAGTGATTCCACTTTCTTCGAAAATTATCGTCCGCTCACAGTACTAAAATTAAAAAAATTAAATTATACAACCATCATAAAATTAGGTCCCATTAGACATCATCCATATGCCCATAAACATAAAAATAATGTACCTTTTGTGTATACCTATCATACATAAATGATGCATGTTAATGATGCATGTTAATGACAAATAATTCCAATTTCAAGTTTTAATTATGTCCACCTGTTAATTGAAGGTCATCAATTTTTTTCATTATGACTTTAGCCTAATTAAAATCATATTGAATCAAATTCAATGTTGCAAAATTAAATTTGCTCCCACTTGAATTTGGTTTGTCATAATCACAAAAGTCAATTGTCCAATTCTCAACTCGTGCCATTGGCTAATTGGACCAACCATTAGTCCATATTCAATTAAATAAATCATATACTAATTAAGTATACATGTCAATTTTATATACATTAAAATTATCCATTTATAATTAAAATGTATATCGGATTGACCTAAAACCCATCAATCCATAAAAACAAAACTAGGTCTGACTCGTGCCATACGGACCAGTATGCCATACAGCCAGTACCACTCGTACAACTGTCGGAGCTGCTAATTTACAATAGCGGCTCGGTAGCCGCATAGGCAATGCCCATAGAAGCCCCACTTGCACAGCCAAAGGAACTGCTACCTTACAATAGTGGCTCCACAGCCACATGGGTAGGGCCACCCTGGTAAGCATACTGCCGGCAATATCAGTTGGTGCGGCAGCACCGTTTGGCCTTACCGACCGTAGCTACCATCACTATTGGAATTGAAATAATTTCATCGAAACTACTATTATTACAAAAATGATAACGACGGCACTAGTGGTGCCTGCTATAGCAGGCAGCCCAACCTTGCCTTTGGTGACTGTCGGTAGTGTCATTGATGGCAATTGCAGCTGTCAGTGACACTATTTCGATCATTGAAAAAATGCAATAATTTTTTAAAATATTGAAAACCACAGGAAATCACATAGATCCAATCAATATTCATCCGACAATTCAATCGTACAAAAATTCGATAAAAATATATCAAAAAATTAATAAAAACTTGATCTAAAATCGAATCCAAGACCAGAGAAAACAAATCTATAACAATGTATCGTGAATCTAATCATATCCGTAAAATAAGGCCTTAACCTAGGCTTTGATACCCCTATTGGGGCCATATCATCTTGGAAAAATTAATCGAGCATAGCAGAATGCCAATTAAAATTTGTCTAGATCTAAATGTGAACCCAAAAATGGCCGATTTTACATATCTGATGAAGAAATAACATGAAATATATAGAAAAGATCCAGATATAGACTTACGAGTTTTGTCTCTTCTTGAGACTGCTACAGAACCCCAATAGCAACCCCTCTAAGGTCTAATGCATGATCACCTCTCGAACTCAGAGAAGTACTAAGGGGTTTCGGAAGAGAAGATAATTGACTCACACAGAAGAACACCTAGAATGGCTTAAAATCCCCTTTATCAGAATTCTTCTTCCTTCTGTCTAGGGTTAAAGATTTTCAGTCTTGTGAAAAATCAGTCTTATATAGTCAATTAATTAAGTCCAATTTATATACTCTTTTAATCATCTTTGACCAACTGAAAAAAGTTAATTAATTTAGTGACGAGTTAATTTAATTAGATGTATCAATTGCATAAATTAAACTTTATAATAAAATTTAAGTTATTCCAATTACCCACATACTAATTAAATTAATTACAACCGTAATAAAACAAGTATGCCAAAAGCTATATAATACATTTGATTAATTATTTACTTTATATAATTCAATTAATTAATTGATCAGTTAATTAAATATATTATGTAAACCTATTAATTAAATATTCTGAATTTAAATTTAATTAAATCAAATATGATTTTTCAATTCATATTTATTTAATTAATTTTTTCGTTCCACAAATCGGCATATCTAAAATCAGATGATCCATGTGCAAGATCCTATAGGATTATCTTTATATTGGAAGTTTGCCTAGGGCCCACAAACTACTAGTGGATTCTAGCAAAGCATGGTAGCTCCCAATTATGACAACAATGCAACCTCTCTCTAAAAGAGAACTTGCAAAAATTTACTCGTATTATCCCTCACCAACTAATATTGGTAGCGAATAGTAATAGGCATGGCTCTATCATTATGTTCTCTACTAAACATATATCTTTATTTAGAATGGATTGTTGGATTGAATGAATGTCGAACTCACTCGGGTATAGCTATAAAATTGCAATCACATTCCATAAAGTCGCTAGTGATATCATTTTAGTGGGTGTTGAATGGAAAATCCTGTCAACTCATTATCAATATATACATGTTCACTAGTCTACCCAATCATATCCACACTTGGCACCTGTGAGCGCAGCGAATTTTTACCAAAAATAAATTTATAGGTTTTGTTGAAGTCGAAATTCGAATCTTGCTTTTAAAAAAAGGGTAGAGGAAAATATTTGAGGAAAAGAAGTAAGTCTTTAGGTGATTAAATGAGCGCGTGCGAACGCAGGCCTTCAGACTTTAATTTGGAAAGTGCAAGTGATAAAAGCGATGAAAATTGTTGAAAGAAAACACGAGTTTTGGTAGAAAATACACTCCAAAAGAAAACGTTCTCAAGCGAGTGGAATTTTCCTTTCCTAATACCCCCGCTAAGAGGCGAACCCAAATAGGGACTTGTGGCTTTTGGAGGAAGGCTTTCCAAACTACTTGTACGTGTGAACGCATGCTTAGGATTTTAATAAAATAAAAATAAAGTGATTTTTGAAAGAAAACAAATTTTTGAAAAAGAAATCCAAACTCGGATTCCTAGAAAACGATTTTGGAGTCGCCACCTGGTTCCAAGCTCTACCAGGAATTAATTCACGGTGTTACTCGGACTTAAGTCTCGAATCCAAAACTGTGATCCAGAGATCGGGTTCGGACAAGGCATTTACTTATCCTCTTTCAAAGACTTTTCAAGAAATCGACATTGTTTTGGAATGAAACATTTTTTATTTGCATGGTCCTAACACTTAGATTGATTTTATTTGGATGTTAAATTTCAGTGAACAATCAAGCAACAAGCGATAAATAAAACAAGTACGGGAAATAAAATAATATTACAACCCAATCAAATAGAGAAATAAATCCTATGGGATACATTTGTTTGGGGAGGGGATGTACATCCATCTAAGCATGCATTTTGATCATGAATAAGCATACACACAGCATTCGAGCGATATTCAAACACAACGACATGCTTGAAAGTAGACATGTGAAAGAAAGGGAAAAAAAAGATAGCCCGGGATCACGATATAGGGGGACACCCAATCCGAAGCGATTTGTTGAATTGGGTGTTTTGGGCCGAGGGATGGACTCGTGATGGCCCAAAAACACTTTGGCTCAAGTTGTGTATGGGAAAAGTAACATTCGTTTTGAAAACATTTGGCTCAAATTTTAGGTCTTTTGGAGCATGCAAGTTATTTAGCGAGTAGGAAATCTGAGGTTTGAACCCCTTCATTGTACTGTGCAAGCGATCCTATATCCAGCTTCTAGATGTATACGAGCTCACAAATAAATATTTCTAGGTCATACATGCAAATACTATTGTATTTTGAAAGATAAAAGTGAAATACGGGACACTAGCGGTTAAATCGCAGTCCCGTGAGATAAGAATTTACGAAGAAAGATTGAAATGGGTTTAGAATCCTCATGCTCTTGACTTAAATAAATTGTGAAAATTCATTTTAAACGCATACGGGAAAAGACCGAAGCGAGAAAACGACTTTTGATTTGAAACAAAATAAAAAACCATGACACCTTTACCTTCTGGTCCAATTTCAACACAATTAAACTCAAAACCAAAATGCCTATAATATACCGTTGATTCTACACGAAAATAGAATTCCAACGGTATATTATACGCATAAATTGTGCAAGAAACGAAGGAGAAAAAAGAATTTCTGGGAGAAGCAGTGCACCTATACGAGTTTGGCAAGGTCACACGAGGTCGTATGACTTTGCCAAGCTCGTATGGAGCTTAGGAGGTGACACGACCTACCAAAGGTGACACTAGGTGTGAGCACCTGGATTTTATCCCACGAGCAATGATGAAACCGGTCCCCGTTGGTATACCTTTGCGACCACTACAACCACATATTTGGACTCAAGGAGGCCGAGATTTTCACATTCCAGACCCGAACTAAGCATATCCCAACTCTCTAAGGTAAACCGAACCTTTTCGGAGATTTTCATTTTCGGGCCGGTCGGATCGAAAATCGGCCCAATTAACCCGTACCGCCCTCAAAATTCACTAATTCCACCGTAATCACGACCTAAATCAAATATGTATCGGTTGATTTTATTTATTTAAAATCAAACATACAAGTTTGATTTTTGGGTCAATCGAACTAAAAACCGAACCGGTCGAACCTAAACCCGAACCGGTCGAACCAAACTTC
>CAOJCR015278904.1:0-12124 GCA_948330485.1 Euphorbia neoarborescens
CTGTTTAATTAGATTCCCAGTTGAATGGTGAATGATTGCCTAGCAAGATTCGAATGGTGAGTGATTGCCTGGCAAGATTCAAATGGTGAGTGATTGCACAACAAGATTCGAATGCATGATTTTATAGAAAAGATTTGCAACTTTGATCTCTTTAGATTGAGAAAGAAAATACATGCTAAATCCCACAGTTTTTAAAACAACTCATTTAAGTATTTTGAAAATTGAATTCTATAGTTGAGAGTTAGATTGACGTCTGAATATAATGAGCTGTTTTTTAATGTTCAGCAACGCTATGCAATAATGTTAATGGGTTGAATATTCATTTTATTATTCTTTTACTAAGAAGTTTCCAAATGAGCCAATTTACAATGTCAATGAAGAATATTTGTAATGTTTAAGCATGACTAAAATTGCAAATTGCAGGCTTTGCTGCCGAATAAGCATATGCCAGGAAATAAGTTTAGCTGTTCTCCTGTTTGCACACCTATCACTCCCAGGACTAGATTGGAAAGACTTTTGCGTGAGAGAGAGCTTCGGAGGATCAACAAAATTTTCAGTTCGACCGATGAACTGAGTGAAAATACTGTAGAAGCAGAGCTTTTCACGAATGATTTGGTTTCTGTTGAGGATGAACATTCTGGTACTATTAAGGATGAACCGCTGTTAGAAAGCGTTGATGGAAGTGAATTGCCAGATTCATGGCCACCTAAACAACGTCTATTAGTGGTTGCCAACAGGTTGCCAGTCTCTGCAGTTAGGCAAAGTGAAAATTCATGGCAACTTGAGATAAGTGTTGGGGGGCTAGTCAGTGCACTTTTAGGTGAGTGATGCAAGGTTTTTCTTCCCATTTATTATGTCCTGTTGCATTCCTCAGTTTTTTTTTCTATTGTCTTCAATATTATTTGGATACACTTGCTCTATTACTTCACAAACAATTGCCAAAAATTGTTTGTAGGTTCTAGGAGGTGATGGAGTGAGGTACAGGAAAGTTGAACCCAATTTTGTATGCAGTAAAATAAATATGGACCCAAAGCTATTGAGTAATCAGCGGAGTTGTAATCTCCCTAACTGAATTGAAATTGACAATATACAAAAGCTTCTTTGGAGAAATTGTAAAAAATTCAGACATTATATAATTGGTATTCAAAAACGTAATTTGGTTTGAGCCTCATTCAACAATATTACGGTGTAAGAACTATGGCTTAAAATTGGTTTGGTTTATTGGCCGCATGAACTGCTTCCTTTAGGGTCAAATATTCATGGTTTTGAAGCTTGGGCTACCATAGTTAAGTTTGTTTGTTTTTGTCCCTAGAGAATAATGCATCAGTGTGAAACTTGATTATTCCTATTGGTCATGACCAAATATTCATGGTTTTGAGGCTTGAGAGCTATCATAATCAAGTTTGTTTGCTTCTTGTCATTAGAGAAAGCTGCATTAATATGAAACTCGATTACTCCTATTGGTGGTAGATTCAATCTCCTGGAGTTCATGTCATGTAGGGTACTTGTTATCAAACTAGGTTATCCTGCCTGACCTCCTTCTAGGCTTTAATTACTGTTTTGGTTATTTCCTTTGGGTTTGGAGCCTTTAAAATATACATATTCCTCATCTACCTTAGGCAATAAACTAAAATAATTTTGACAATATCTTCTAATACTTGCCTATGATTTGGCACTCTGAAGTTCTCAACAGTTCACTGTTTCTTTCTCCAAGAATTCATTGACAGAGACCCTGAACTCCCAGGATGAGTACCCCGAACAAATCAAGTTTTCCTTGACGAGAGATCTGCAATGTACAGTTTTTGCATAATGAATCATGGTCTATTTATATGTGCTCTGCTATATTTAGCCTTCATTTTGCATTGCTTTTGATGAATCTGTGTAGTTCTTATAGATTAAATGAGCAAAATCTGGTGCCCTACTGTTTTGGTTGAAGGTGTGAAGGAGTTTGATGCCAGATGGATTGGCTGGGCTGGTGTAAATGTGCCTGATGAGGCTGGACAAGAGGCACTAACTAAAGCTCTTGCTGAAAAGGTTCAAAGTCTTGAAGTTCTCATTATTTTTTTGTTTATGATTTTGTATAAACTTTATTATGGACTCTCTTCTCCATTTTCTATCAGCATAACTTTCCTTTATTTGTTTCCATATTGCATTTTTGTCTTAATTTTGCTTTATTGACAGCAGAGGTGCATCCCTGTTTTTCTTGATGAAGATGTTGTACATCAATACTATAATGGTTACTGCAACAACATGCTTTGGCCGCTCTTCCATTATCTTGGGCTTCCCCAAGAAGACCGACTTGCAACTACTCGCAGCTTTCAGTCTCAGTTTGATGCATATAAGAGGGCAAACCAAATGTTTGCTGATGTTGTAAATGAGCATTATCAGGAGGGAGATGTTGTTTGGTGCCATGATTACCACCTAATGTTTCTTCCCAAATGTTTGAAAGAACATAACAGCAAAATGAAAGTTGGTTGGTTTCTCCACACACCCTTTCCTTCTTCAGAAATACATAGGATGCTGCCATCTCGTTCCGACTTGTTGAGATCTGTTCTTGCCGCTGATTTAGTTGGGTAAGTTGTTGATATGGACTATATTTTGTCACTCACCTTCTTCATTCCAAAATGATTCATATATCGTAAGGCATAAAAAAATTTTCCAGGCCTTTATATGCTTCAAATGTTAGTATCACTGTATAATTTAGGTTGTGAAATGGTGTAATTGGATATAGTTAGAATCTTTTCTGAAAGAAATTTGTTTCAGTAAGGGAGCTTATTTAAGGATTGCTAGTTTACTACTTTCTATAATGTGAGGGTTCTTTTACTTCCAGCTTCCACACATATGATTATGCAAGGCATTTTGTGAGTGCATGTACTCGTATCCTTGGGTTAGAGGGTACACCTGAAGGAGTGGAGGATCAGGGAAAACTGACTCGTGTGGCCGCGGTATATCAGCTGATCACTTTCAATTTTCTTTGTTTATGCATCTGCAAAATTGTTGCTTTCTAACTTTTAATTGAATGGGTTTATTTGGCATTACATGTAAGTCCATTTAAACACCCTGGTTCTTCCTCATGATGCTGACATTTTGTTTTTGGGAGATTGAAAATACAGTTTCCTATTGGGATTGATTCTGAGCGGTTTATTCGAGCTCTTGCTCTCCCTCAGGTCCAAGACCACATGAAAGAATTGAAGGAAAGATTTGCTGGGAGAAAGGTTGGGCTTTCTTGTCTTTTATGAGACTATCATATCTTTCAATAATACTATTTGAACACCAATGTTCATTTAAGAGTTGTGTTCTGGTACTCCTACATGGGTTCAAGAACTAATTTCTGTTTCTTATTAGTTTGTTTTGAAATTTATTTTCCTGTACATAGGTAAGTGTTGCAGTTGTAAACTAATCTTAGAATTTGTCACTCTATCACAAACGACATGTTCATTCTGATAAACTGAAGTCCACTTTTCTTTTTTCATGTATGGAGTCCATTTATGGACTGTTAAGGTTACCTTGTTTTACCTTTTGATTGCTGATAGTTGCTTTTGGATTGGCAGGTAATGTTAGGAGTTGATCGTCTTGATATGATCAAAGGGATTCCCCAAAAGATTTTGGCGTTTGAACAGTTCCTTGAGGAAAATCCAGACTGGCGTGATAAAGTAGTTTTGTTGCAAATAGCTGTGCCAACAAGGACTGATGTTCCTGAATGTATGCTTGCTTTTTTTTTAAACTCATAAATCTTCATGTATTAACCTCTATGACCAATCAACATGTAGCTACCCAAGTAGATCTTCAATTTGCGATGTGTTAGTTAGATTTACTAGAATTGGAGATTTTTTTTTTATTTTTTATACTGATCTTCTAGGAAAACAATTGGGGATGAGGATGGGACTAAAATGCTAGAATCTAAATACTTGTGTACCAATCTAATTGCTAATATCAATACATCATTTGCTTCCAATGCTATATTATGAAGAAAGAATGAAGAACCGGAACAAGTGGATTAAGCTTTAGAAGGGCTATATAGTAAAACATCTTTATGTCAAATGCTTTTCACAACAGTTATGTAATGATACACATCTTGAAGAATCGTTTTCCTCTAATCATGTTATTGGCCTTCTTGTACCTAAAAAACTATTTATAAAATCCTATTAGTTCCCTGTCTTATATGTGGGTTTTCCAAGTGAGATGGCTCCAATAATTTAATATGGAGTGACAACTCGCAGCAAGTATGCCCTCACTCTGTCTACTTCCTTTCTAAGTAAAACTGTTTTTCAGTTTATTTGCTAGACCAAAGCACAAAAGCATATTGTTTTTTCACCCTATGCCTATCCCTACAAACCGTAAGATTCTATATATGTTTAATAAGACCTGACTGGCAAGCTAATGTGTGTTCAATTTCATTTCATGGCATAAACACAATTTTAACTATGCATGATACACGTTTTTTTGTCTGTGCAAGTATCTGATTAGGCCTCTATGCCCCCAAACATGTTAGTCCCTAATTTGATGAATTAGATCCTTTGGTTGTTCTTTCTTGTGTCTTAGATAGGCAAATGGGAGCATAGTAAAGAAAAGAGAAAAAAAATAATTCCTTCCAACTCGTTTATGTTGTAGGAAGTAACTGTTAATTCTGTTTTGGTATTATTTTGCTACAGTAATAAAAAGGCTAGCCCTGCACTTAGTTCAGGTGAATTGCCACGCAGGGATTTCTTGTTTTGTTAGCCCAAATCTTACTTGCTTTTTCTTTCTTTCTTGTTTCTTTCATTTTATTTTCTCCAAATCTTTGTCGCTTTGGACTAGTATTTCTACTATATTCTTGTTGTTTTCGGTGTTTACAGATCAAAAGCTTACAAGTCAGGTTCATGAGATTGTTGGACGTATCAATGGGAGATTTGGAACTCTTACTGCTGTTCCAATACATCATCTGGTATGTGCGTCACTTATTCAACTTTTATAAATAATTAGAACTTGGAGTCCCATTGTTTTCATCCCTATCATACCTTGCCTCCTTGGAAGTCTAAACTTTGTCTTGTCTTTGTACCTGACTTTTCTTGAAAACAATTTTTCTTTTTCAGCAACATAATTTGTGATTTTGTAACCTGCCTAAATGCTTTCTTTTTTGCATTTACAGGATCGGTCTCTCGACTTTCATGCATTATGTGCACTTTATGCTGTTACTGGTATGATTTCTTTATGTGAAGCGTACTGTTCATTATGGTTTTCTTTCCAATTTGACTTGTATATTTCGAACCTTTGTTTTATTTCTTTTTGCAACCTTGCTTCCCAGTATATGATAATGAACTGCTGAGCTTCTAATAGGAAATCTTGGTTGCCTGTGTGTGATTAAAAATGGGAGTCTATTGTAGCCCGAGCCTTTGTTCTCTGTCTGACAATAATGTTGGTCCTACTTTCAAGTGGGATGAAACTAACTTATTCTGAGCTGCGTGCGAACAGAGAACTATTAGAATGTTGAAAAAAAATATTTATTTCGTGGAGTTCCACTTCCATCACTTAGGCTGGCTTATGTTTCTTATCCATATGATGAATAACTTTTAAAGATAGGATGAGAAATTCTGAAAAATTGGCATCTGTTTCCAGAGTTGTGTCATTACATGTTTAAGTATCCACTTGTTTTAGTTCACCTACAGTAAGGTGTGTTAATTTTATAGCTGTAGAAAGCAATATCAGATCAGTACAAAACCTTCTTAATGGTATTCTACACAATTGATTGAGTTTGAGTTGGTTAACTTTATAAATAATTCTCTTCTATTTCTTTCCGTGCCTCTTTGTTCCCTCATTTCAAATTTTTACTTCAGATGTGGCACTTGTTACATCTTTGAGGGACGGAATGAATCTTGTCAGCTACGAGTTTGTTGCCTGCCAAGCTTTCAAAAAAGGGGTTCTCATTCTTAGTGAGGTAATTACAACTTTCGTTTTTGTAGAACTCAGTATTCTTGCAAAGGGATTAAATATAGCTCAGATGGATTTGGCTGGAGCCTCTCCCGAATATATAGTAGCTTGTTGCAGAATTCCAGGGTTTTGTTAGGGCACACATAACTTGTACAAAATGGTGAAATATTCTTGCATATATTTGGGATCCGTTACTTATCGTAGGGATTGTGAAATTGCTACACTGTTAGATGGAGGACATTATAAGTGTATGACAATGGAGAGTAGTTGAATGGAGTTATGCAGTTTAAGAACGCTGAATTTATACCTGACAATATGCTTCAAAAATTCCCTCTCACTACCGCTGCAAAATTTAATTAAAAAAATATTTAACCTGTTAAATCGACGTAGTGAGATGAGAATTATTAACTTCATGAATTTTACATCAATTGTCATCAATTTCTAGTTTGCAGGTGCAGCTCAATCTCTTGGTGCTGGTGCTATTTTGGTGAATCCATGGAATATCACAGAAGTAGCTGCTTCGATTGGTTATGCTTTGAATATGGCAGAAGATGAAAGAGAAAAAAGGCATGATCATAATTTCAGGCATGTGACAACTCACACATCGCAAGAGTGGGCTGCAACTTTTGTTAGGTATTCACAGTAACAGTTTTTTTTTTTCTTTATTTGTCTACAGTCAAACCTTGATTTCTTCTGAAAACATGAAGGAAAAACTTGGTTCATGATTGTATCAATCACATGACATCTTTACCTAGGCATTGTTCTTAAGATCTTGGATACACAAAAATAGCCGCTTATGTTGCATTCTACACACAACCAACAAAATGTGCTTACCTAAATAGCTATTAGGGCGCAAAGTGCACTAAGGCGCAGCCCCTCACGCCTTACCTAAAGGCAAGACACAAGAGGAGTTGGCGCCCGAGAGGCACAAGGCGCACGAAAGAAAAAACAAAACAAAACAAAAAAACAATGAAGAATAAGAATTATGACTCGAATATCAAACTCAGTTAATATAATCTCTTGCCCATATATTTTGATTCATAATCAGAGTTTTATTAGGTTTTTAAATTTACCATAAATTTGTGTTGGCTAGAAAATAAAACATAATTTAGCTATTAAAGAGGAAATTACATACTTAAGGAAAAATTCAAGACTGATATAGGCTATCATTAAATTCGAGGCTCTATTAGTGATTTTCTTCTTTCTTATCACTTTCCTTAATTATTTTCATTAAAAAGAAAAGAGAATAAGATGGAATGGAGAAATCACTAAATAAATGGGTTAATAGTCTTATTTCTATAATTCTGTCATTTCCTACCCACAATCAATGCAAGGAAATAATTATTTTTCTTAATTTAGTAAAAAGAAAACACTAAAAAATAACATGCGCACAGATGCAGTCTCCTAGGCGCACCTAGGCGCAAGAGGCATGCGCAATGGACCTCGCCTAAGGTATGGCAAGGCACAGGGCCACAGTACTTGCTTGAGGCACACCTTTAACAACTATGGCTACATAAGTAGTTAAAGGATTATCTACTTAGAATTCTAACATATCATCCTGCAATAAGTATGGTTGATTTTACTTTTATTTTCCACAATTTACTATCTCTTCCTTTGACATGAAATTGTGCAGGCTTTATTTTTTCAATATGCTAATGTTAAGTTGTTTGTCGATCTTTCTAATTCTTATATTTTAACTGGATAATTGACGTTTTTATTTTACATCAAGAATGCACAGTCTAAATTTAGCGAAGATGGAGCATTTAAATCTTAGAAAAAGTAGTTGCTTATATTATTGGAAAAATAAATCTCATTCAGCTGTACAGATTTGAAAGTTAACTTTCTGTTCTAACTGTTATTATAAGACATTATTGAATCAGTCAAAGAAATAAAGATACGTGGAAAACAATTTCTAAATGGAACTATTCTATTGTTAGCAGAAAAAAATGACATTTTTTCAAGTTATACTATTTATTTATGTATTATTATTGGTATTTCTTTTTTTTTTTTTTGTGACAATACTAATTAACAAGTCGAGCATATTATTTTGTTTCTTATATTACCATTACCTTAAGAGGATTCATATTTTTGTTGTAATTTCGATTCCACTTTTCATAGTGAACTCAATGATACTGTTGTTGAAGCTCAATTAAGGACAATACAAGTTCCACCTTTGCTTCCTATCAAACTTTCAGTAGAAAGATATTTGCAGTCCAGTAACCGTTTGCTTATTCTGGTACTCTCTTTGCTTTTCTTAAACATGACAGCATGAATTTTACTTGGACAGCATGAGTTTCTAACTTCATTTTTTATTTTACAATCTCAATCAAATGAATCTCAAGAATAATTGAAGGATCTATATGAATGTGTCAAAGTGATGTATGTGTGTATAATATAATTCGTCCTCTTTGTATAGTTATTTACTGAAACAGTTTCCTCTTAGTCTTGCATCAAAATGACAATTCAAAAGACTTCTATTTGATTGCTGCTTCATAGCTTAGGTTGGTGACTTCTGGTTCTTCTCCATTTGCTTCTAATTTCCATGCTTTAGACATATATTTCATTAATTTACTGTACAAATTATTTCTAGGATGTACAAGATCCCCTTCATTGCATACGCTCCAACCTATTATATAATTATCTATATGATATAGCATTGTGAGATTAGACAGAAATATTTTTTTTTTCTTCCTAATCAGGCATATGTTTAATGTTATTGGGGGCAATCCTTTTTTGATTTTCAACTTCCCTAGACTTTATTTCGTTCCAGTTTTTGAAATTTTTTCAATTTGATATCTCCTGAGAATTCCGTTTTAGGACAAAAAAAAATTAGTATAACGCATAATGCTGCTGCATTTCACATGTAATGAGTAGAAAATAATTAATTATTGTTTTTCCATTTAAAATATCTGGTGTGCTTCATTTCAGATACTGCAATTTAGCAGTTGAGAAAGGCCAATAATTTTTTCCTGCTATTTCAGTGAAATATGTACTTTAATGGCCAATTTTTTTCAAGTACAATGTGGAATAATTTGCATAACTATTACTTTGCAAAATCATTTTTGTAATGCTGATAATTTGTGGTTGAGATTTTCATTGCTTCTATAGGGCATTTTCGTTGATTTTAGCGGCATGTGCTGGGTACAATTTCTCTGCTTTACATGCTTATAGATAGATACCTTTTGCCTCATCTGCAATGCTATTTACAAGGTCATCATCCGTTCTGTTATTATTAATTTACTTTCATTGCTCTCCTTTTCCTTTGTGTGTTTTTTTACAGGGATTCAATTCAACTTTGACTGAACCGGTGGACAGTTTGGGTAGAAGGAACGGCCAAATTAGAGAAATTGACCCCAGACTGAACCCAGTTTTAAAAGAACCTTTGAAGAAACTTTGTGATGATAAGATGACAACTGTTGTTGTACTTAGTGGAAGTGATAGAGCCATTCTTGATGAAGTACTGACTGTTCCTCTATCATCCTACTTGCTCTTTGCATTTTATGCTTTTGGTCTAACAGCTTCTTCTGCAGAACTTTGGAGAATATAATATGTGGTTGGCAGCAGAAAATGGGATGTTTCTACGCCTTACAACTGGAGATTGGATGACGACAATGCCAGAAAATCTCAATATGGATTGGGTCGACAGTGTTAAGGTTTATGAACTATCATTGCATTGGAGTGGAAAGTTACTCTTTTGCCACTGGAACCTAAACCCTTGTGCTTATTCATGATTTCAGCATGTTTTCGAGTATTTTACAGAAAGAACACCTCGATCTCATTTTGAGCTTCACGAAACTTCTCTTGTATGGAATTACAAGTATGCAGGTAGTTATCATCTGTAAATACTGTGCTTTAATTGGAACTCAACTGTTCAAGTTTGAAGTGGTTCAGGATGTGGTCGGTGAAAATCTTGTTAAGTATACATTTTTAATGTTCTTGTGTTGTGTACAAATACTTATAAATTGTTGTGATTGCGTGTATAGAATTTGTGTTTATTATGTAAGAAGAAAGACGCATGTGATGGTTTTGTTAATTCGTCCATCTTTTCTTATATAATGCTAAGATGTTGAGTTTGGAAGAGTTCAAGCAAGGGATATGTTGCAGCATCTGTGGACAGGTCCAATCTCAAATGCAGCTGTTGATGTCGTTCAAGGTGGTCGCTCTGTTGAAGTTCGACCTGTTGGTGTGACAAAGGTACAGAATAGATGTAGCTATGAAAGCAATGAGTAGAGACAGCTATATGGTTTGTAAAGTGATATTGTTATACTTTTCATCTATTTAAGGGTGCGGCGATTGATCGAATTTTGGGAGAAATAGTTCATAAACAAGGCATGAAAGCACCCATCGATTATGTCCTCTGTGTTGGTCACTTTCTAACAAAGGTAGCATGAACCTCAAGTAGCATCATTTTATTGTCTGATTTCCTGATACATAACCTGGATAGCATTTGAGAAACTTGTAACTGCATATGGTATAATTAATAGCTGTTTCTAAATCACCTGTTACAGGATGAGGATATCTACACATTTTTCGAGCCAGAACTTACTGGCGAAAGACCTACAACAGCACGGAGCAACTCACCTGATCCGTTTGTTTCACCTTTGCCAAAAGCTCCATGTAAAAGAAGCCAATACAAGGGCCACCTTAAGAAACAACGTTCGATGTCAACAATTGAAAGGAATAGCATTCCAACTGCTGCTTGGCGGCCTATTATACCAGAAAGAATAGCAATGCATGAGGGTTCTTCCGTACTTGATCTCAAAGGTGAGAATTACTTCTCTTGTGCCGTTGCACGGAAGCGATCGAATGCTAGATATCTACTTGGAAGTCCAGATGACGTTGTCTCGCTCTTAAAGGATCTTGCAGATAGTTCTTCATTAGAAAAATAATTCAGGTTTTTGCATATGCCATCATTCTCTGTTTTTTCACTAATAAATCAGGTAAAAGCATGTTCATTCTCTGTTCTTTCTCTTGCTACCAAATATTATTGCTTTGGTTTGACTTGTAGTTTTTTCAAATCAATTATTTTTGAAAATTTAATTTGTGAAGGAAAAAAAGCTGAGATTTTCCCCCTTGTTCCTAGTACATTAAAGGTTTTTGTCATGTTTCTGGCTTCTGGGGGTCACGGACGGGTGTTTCCACGGCGAGCCCACTTCATTTTTACGTGACAATGAAGGCAAGTCAACTTCTGGGACATATTTATCAATAAATAATTCATCATGAAAAATCCAATGGCCAGGATTTTTTTGAAACAAATACCTTCGCTGCCATACTTGTGTCTATATTTCAAACGCATGTTTCAACTTTCAATTGTCTCGTCATTTTTTTTCGACATATTATTTTAAGTTGAAATGTAATAAAAGGTAAATGCTTCCATAAAAACCTGATAGGTGTTGAAAATTCAATGGAGAAGACTATTAATCAGACAATGTAGTTTCATAATTCATTGAGAAATGAAGGATAAGTTCGTTTCATGAAAAATAATTTATTCTAAAAAAATATTGATCCACTGTTATGCCTTAATTGTTAAAAAGTAATTTGATGTTCAACGATAATTTCATTTTCATTACAATTTATGTGTAAAAATAACTTTATCTGTAATAATATGATATTTAGAATTTCAGATTAAATTAGTAATAAAATTTTAAACTTAGTCAATGATTGTGTTGTATGCCCACCCATTAGACTATTTTTCACAACTAGCAGAAAATGGCCAATTGATCCCTGCCTAACCCTATGCTCTATAATATTCCAAATCGCCCCCATATACTTGCATAAATTTAGGCAACTTCCCTCAGCAATACGTATTCTGAATCTTTAATGGCCCACTCAAATTAACCTCGTTAAAATAAAATAACAAGAAATTAGATTTATTTTTGCATTTCTGCCATTTCAAAGTTTTTATTATTGGTTTTCTTTTTAGGATATCACGGGATGTTTTGCCCTTCTAATCAACCATTTCATTCCTATAAAAAAAAATAATAATAAAAAAATCAACCATTTCATGCGCCATCATACAATAATGCTATTTCTGTACATACAATGATGTCTATTTCTATAGGGTACATATGAGCTTGCCAGAAGGGGTTTTTTTTTTTTTTTTTTTTTTTTTTGGGAAGGAATAAGGAATATAAGTACAACAAAATTTAAAACCACCAAAATGGTGGGTAGCAATAAAAAAGAAAACTTAATATAAACTAAAAGTATTTTTACCGTG
>CAOJCR015278996.1:0-11125 GCA_948330485.1 Euphorbia neoarborescens
CGGCTCGGCTATTATAAAAATCTTTTAAATTTCGGATTTCTGTTTTGAGCTTCTCATTTAGATATACCGGAAGAACACATACAAACAGGTCGGCGTATACCGTTTTCATCATAGACCTAGGGTAAAAACCCGGTGCTCACAACAATACATCTAATAATACAAATATTAAAAAATTAATAGTGATTCATATAAAAAATACTAATTTCAAAAAAAAATTGACATTCCCATTCAAAAGCTAATCATCCAAATCTAAGCAATCAAGTTAATTCTTTATGAAACCATCAAACCTAAAACATTAAAATTAAATTATAAATTAGTTTCATTCATATATAATAGCACAAAATTTCAAAATATATTTTGTAAGTCTCTTTTCTCTACATTTGCATTGTTCATATACAAGTAATTGTTTCAAATTTTTTCCACATCAACCATCAAAAGAGCAAATAATAAATTTAAACCATTAATATAAATATATATTTAATTATTTTTAAAGAGATATTAATAAATCGGTCGGTTCGGTTATTTTGATTTTTAAAAAATTAAAACCGAACCGACGGAAAAAACCGAAAATTAATAAAACTTAAAATTGAAACTGAACCGTTTAGACAAAAAAACGAAACCAATATATCGAATTCTATCGGTTCGATCGGTTATTTCAGTTTGGTTCGGTTTTTTAACACCCCTAATAGGGCTTCTTCTAACTAGTTACGGGACGGTTATCAAATGGGGGCCGATTGTCTTTCGTGCTTCTAATACTTTCCTACTGGAGGGTCTAGGGTAGGGCGTGTAGCGGTGGTCCCTTTTACTTTTAAAATGGTCTTGCATGTCTTGTCTGGAATGGATATTATTGCCCCCGCCCTACTGGCAACTAGAATTAGATCTTGGTTCTGTTTTCCCTGATTTCCTGGAGTCATCCTCTATTTCATCGACTTCCACAAAACATTTTGCCCAGGTGATCATTGCGATCATATCCTTGGATTTATTCATTATCAAGTCATGACACATCTTCTGATTGGTTGTATTGTGGATGAAGGCTTCGTACACAGTGGCGAAATCTATGTTCTTTACGTTCAAACATGCCCAGTTGAAGCACTCGATATACTTTTGTAAGGGTTCTCCTGGCTATCGCTTTACATAGTGTAAACTGCAAGATGGCTTACCTATGGGTATAGAGCCCGAGAAGTTGGCACAGAAAAGTTTTTCTAGGTGACCCCATCCCATGACTGACCTGGGATCCAAGTTATTAAACCATAAAGAGGCGGGTCCTCTCAAGGTCGTACAAAACAATCTGCATCTGTCCCTCGGTGGCGCCCTGCCAAACTCATCTTTTATGTAAATGTACGAATATGATCCTTTGGGTTATCTTTTCCATCATAGTCTTTGATGGTTATTTGCTTGAACTTTGCCGACAGAACTGAGATTCTGCGGAGTGGAAAATGGGATCCCGGTAGGCAATATTATACTTATCTAACCCTTATCTTAACAAGGCCTCAAATCGAGGATCTGCTAATAAATCAACGGTTGTCGCTGGGGGAGCCACTATGGATGGGGCTAACTGGGATAAAGTGGGAGTGGTGGTAGGTGGTAGGGGTGGCTTGGGAAATACGACAGTTGGGAGAGGAGGAGGAGTCCCTCTAGGGGTATATGACTGTGCCAGTGGGGGAGGGTAGTGTAGGGAGGAAGTTACGGGATGCTTCACATTGGGATATTGGGGACATGGATACGCTCCGTATCCCCACGGATAATAGTGTGACTGAGTGTCGACCGTACGGTCCTGGTGAAAAGTTTCTGAGCTCGCAGGAGGGGATACTCCGGTGAAGGGTTGGAACGGGAATGAGTAAGCTGTACCCATACCTGGATGTTGATGACTCGAGGTAGCCACTGGAGGGACTGAAGGGATCCCGAGAAGGACGACATGTTCAGGAGTGATACCGTAATGGGCCACAATGCTTCACTAAACGGAAGCTGGGTCTTGTATGCTCATTTACGATAATGCTCTGACGAGATGCGGGGCCATCGAATGTGAGGGATATGCTAGGTGGATGTTCGTAACAGGGTGAGCCATTGTCACTGCTGGTCCACACTCACTGCACCAATTGATATTTAGCGAACACTGAGGTTATCGATGGTCACGCTACGAACGAGTTCTGATGATCTGTAAAAGATGATGAGTTGGAGTCAGGTTACCCGGATTAGGGTACTTCGATGCCAAAGTTAGTAACTTGAGCTAGAAGGTAGAGAATATGTGTAAGTAAGTGAAAAAGAGATTAGAATATCTGATCCTTTACATGTACTAGCTTTGTTGATTATATAGCGTTTTGACTGCCACGTGTCCTGTTATCAGAGGGCAGCTGGAAGCATGACTTGTCTGGTTCTGTCAGCTGTCATTCTAGCAGGTGGCCGCTTCTGAATATTCGGTGAGGTCTCCTTTTATTTCTATTGTCTTGTCGGATTGCATTTTATCCTTACTGTATTAATTGCCACATTAAATGTGATGGTATCTCTTCTCTCTCTTTCTGTGAGCCTGTAGATGACTGCTTGTTAAGTGTCAACCGTCCGTTCTATTTAGGAAGTGGGCATACGCTGCACGCTTGTGAAGATACATGAGGCCCTTGAAGCCCTCCAAGACGGCTATCTGGCCGTTACACGTTGTGTTTGGCATGTGTTAGACACTACAAGAATTTTTATATTTAGCAACAAAAATTTAGCAGCAAATATAATTTGCTGCTAAAACTATAATATAGCAGCAACTTTTGAAGATTTCTGCTATAGAGGTATATCTATGGCAACAACTTAAAAAATTGTTGTTATAAATACTGCTTATGGCAGTAACTTTGAAAATTGTTGCTATATTGCAAGTTGCTGCTATAGATTATTTATGGCAGCAACTTTTGAGAGTTGTTGCCATATGGGTATATTTATAGCAACAACTTATAAAATTGCTGCTATAGATATAGCCTATGACACAACTTTGGAAATTGTTATCATAGACTATATCTATGGCAACAAGTTTTGAGTTTTTAACAACAAAAAATTAGTATTGCAAAAAAATTAGTTTTCAACAGCAACTCAATTTTTGCTGCAAAATACATACCGTTATAATTATTTGACAACAATATACAATAATTTTTTACTGTTATAAAAATTAATAGCAGTAATTTTATGCCTTTAACAGTAAAAAAATGCTACTACTAAATATGATGTTTCTACTAGTGAGATAAAGGGATCAGGGAGTTATTAAATATCCATAGAAAAATAATTTTTTTTAGAAAATCAAAAAATAAATTCTTAAAGTTTATAATTTGGGTAATTTTTTAATTAATTATCTCTAACAATTGTGCATGTTTTTTTTTCCATATTTTTATTAGTTTTTTTATAGTTATTTAAGTAATGTCTCGTTTAAATTCTAAAACTTCTTCATTATTTTCGAATTCTTAAGTTAATGAGCATACACACTCATCTATATATTTATATTCACTTTTACAAATATAATTATTTTCGTGTTACGATCATAAATTTATATTTCAACCTTTGGTCGGTCTTAATTATAATATACAGTCCAATCGATATTTTGTATAGAAATTAATTTATAATTTTCTTAGCTTTATTATTATTAATTTTGTACTTTTCTCTTTTGCACCGAAAGAGAGAATTCAATATAACCAAGTGCCATTAATTGCAACTTATAGGCTTTGTTAAATCAAATCTTTTCATATATATCAAATAATTTCAATTATTTTGTACATTTTAAAATCTAATAAATAATTAAATATAGTTATTTATATAAATTTAAATTCGTATTTAATTTTTATTAAACAGAAAATTGGCTAAGATTACATATAATAATACATTTGAACTTCACGTATATATACTTTCAGAAATTTCATAGTTTTATTATATTTCCTTGGATGAAGAAATTTATATATAATTATAATTTCATTTCATTTTCTTTTATTTATTTTGAATTAAAATCGAAAAAAATGCCTTGATTTTAGTCTAATTAGATGGATTTACATCATCACCGACCTTTATATATTGTGGGCACCCTTTGTCAAGTCATAAAGGGAAGCACAAAATGATAAATTTTATAAAATAAAATGAAAAAGACATTAAAAATTCAATTTTAGAAGGGGAAAAAAAGAAAAAAGTAGAAGGCTGAACCATATGCATGCTTATTTTACGTTCATGAAAAATAAATAAAAGCATGCATGAGTCAAAAAGAACTTGTTTATAAAAATATTTATTTACATAACTTTAATATAAAATTAAAAAATATTAGAAATTGGGAAATGAACTTTAATTTAGATTTTGGAATGTATATAATGATTGAGAATCAACAAGTTTTATTTATTTTTTATTATTTATATTTTAATTTTTTTAACTTTTTAATTAATGAAGCTCTAGCCAATATTTGAAAGTAAGGTTTATGTTATGTGATGATCACCAATGAGTCACTTTACCAAAAGTATTTTAGGGTTTTGACTAAAAGTATTAAAAAAGTTACGAGACGAGATAGAGATGGGAATATTCTCTTTAAGACGTTTTCAGTACTGTTTCGAATTATGTTGGCAACTCTAAGAAATCGGTCGCATCCAGCATAAAACTGGCTAATGAATATTGATTTGGTTAATGAACAAAATCGAACAAAAGTTCACATATGGAAAAAAAGACAACTCTGTATTCAAGGTTTTCTCAGAGAGAAAATAAGGATGAAAAAATAATCTCGAATAATTAGATATTCCATATATGTACAATGTGTACAAAAATAAACATTCGGAAAATTTAAATTGTATAAAAACCATATAGGTAGAGCAATTGTAAACTGATACTCTTAAAAAATTAATTAGAATAATCAAAGTAATTATTATCAAATTATTAAATTAGTTAATAAATTTTTTTAAAAAAATATATATTAGTGCAACTCAATTCGACTTGCACATTTATTCAACAATAGCGCGTATGTAGTGTTTGAAGTGAACCACACACCACAAAGATCTCTACTCTTTTATAAAAATGGATATTCCTTAGGACACATCTGAAGGATCGAAGATATCTAATAAGGCACTTTAACATCTATTGAAAATTCTCGATGAAATATTGCTTTTTTAAGGAAATCTTTATAAAAGAATTTATATTTTAAATAGTTTATTGGGTAATTCCAAAATAACTGAAAAAGAATATTCTAAAATTAGAAAAATTAATTAATTTAAAAGAAAGAAAGAAAGAAAGTTGTCTTCTTTAACCAAATGGTCAAACCCCTTAAAATTAGGCTTTGTTGTGTCTTTAATTTGTAATATATGAATATGACACAATTTTATTCAGCAACAAAATCTTTTTTCTTTCCCATGTGTAGTTTTGACTTTAATTTTAAATCTGTCACAAAATTTTTAGGTTTTATGTAAGATATGAAAACTGAATTAAAATTCAATTATAAAAAGTTTGATTTGGCTTTTTTATTAATTTAATTTGCTTTTATTTATTATTTATTATACAAAGTATTTAAGTTTGGTGTGTGGTTAAATACAAGAAAAAGAGAAAATACCTACTAAACCTTACCTACCAACATGTGTTGGTAGGTAATTACCTACTACATCACCTACTGTTAGTAGGTGATGTGATATCACCTACCAAACTTATTATTAGTAGTTATTGTAGTAGGTAATTAATTAAATTAAATATCAGCTAAAAAACAAATAAATATCAGTCTCTCCTCTCTCTGTCTCACTCCCCCTAAATTAAATACCAAAATTGAAAGCAGTGTTTCCCTCATCCGTCTCTCATTTGGAGAAAGAAAAACCCTAGCCTAACCCTGTCATTGGAAGTTCACGGTACGTGTTTGGGGCTCCTATTAAGGCAACTCTCATCTCTATATTTTGATTTTTAATGTGTCTTTCTAATTTTGATATGGAACCTTTCTGGAAAAATTAGTAGAGATCATACTGTCTTGCCTATTAAAAAATGGGTAGAAAATTTTATTGTAAGGATTCACGAGGTTACTTGTGAATTTTTTTGTATGCTTTCCAAACTATTCCTTCCATTTGTTTCAGCAATGAAGTTCTATTCAGTTTTCACCTTCTTGTTTGTTGATTTCTCTGCATTTCTTCTCTTTTGGCAGCTGTAATCGATGAAACCATGCCGGTTCAGTTGATTTTGAATGCTTTAACCTTTCCTAGAGCTGTTGTTCTTCTGTTTTGTTGTTTTGCGGGACACATTGTTATAAACTTTACAAAGATAACCAATAATAAGAGGATAACAATATTGCATCAAAGTCTCAACGCCTTTACTTGAGTTCGAATCAGAGACGGCGGGATTCACAGGCTCAAACAGCTGATATTAATGAGATTGATTGATTTACACAATGGCTCCTAACTCACAGGCCATGACATACCGGACCAAAGTCCGAAGCCCTTTAGTCCATTTCGTGTTGAGCTTGTGTTTCAAGTACCCATTTAAGTGTATTCAACTGCTTCATTTGCATTTTGGAGAGCTCATGCACCCTCTCCTGCTTCCAAATTGTCTTATTCTGACTTTTTGAAAAGGTATGGTTATGGAAATTTCAATTTTGAGCTTGTTATTTGCGGATTTATTTATTACTTTCTCTAATTTAACAACTTCTACACTATTTCTGCTTTTGGAAATGTTCTGCTGTGATATTTAGCCTGCAAGATTTGGTTGTTATTTGCTTTGAATAGATTCATTGTTTCTGAATTGCTTGCTTTATTTGTTCATTTTCCCGCTGAGGTTGGGAAAACCTAATTTTTTAAAATTCTTCTGCTAAAACTTTACTTGCAAATGTAGAACTCTTGTTACATTTATTTGTTCCCTGTTTTGCTTTATATTTGCTATTTCCATTTTGCTGCTGCTTTTGAGGCCACTCCCTGGCTTCATACTCAAATTTTTCTATGATCGTTTCAAATCTTGGTGAATTTTAACTGAGATATGGTCATATTATCACTATTCTACAAAATACAGCTTAAATATTCCTCAATCATTCATCGTCTAGTGCCAATTTATGTTAATGATTGCCACAAACATGTCAACTGTTGTTTTTTTAATAGAATGTTATATGAACTTTTTTATATATTTGTGTATTGCATTTACTAAATTTAATTGAGTTTCCTTTACTTTGGTAGTGGGCACTTAATCCCGCTTGGTTGTAGGCACATAACAGCTTATTTTGTATTTAATTTTCTCTATTTTATGATGTTGTCTCTCATAATTTATGCTACTGCCAAGTAGTGTTGTCTCTCAGCATTGATGCTATAACAATATCTCTACTTATGTGTAACACTACAACCAGCATTACTCCAGAATGTCACACTTAGTTTACATGATGAGACTTCATCAATAGTGCATTACACTTTGGCATTGTATTATTGATGCTATCTGTGCATATACATGTATCTATCACAGTTGCAATAATTTTACTGAATTACCACCCGATAACCGATTTGGGACCTATTTGGTTTATATGGTTTTATCTTTTAGCAATGTTTAATGATAATATCCTCAAATTATGTTTCGTAATTTTGCTTTCTTTGGATCACAATCTCTTTTCCAGAAAGGCCCTACTGTTATGGGATTTGGCACAAGGGAAGAGGCTTTACAGTCTTGATGCTGGTGCAGTTATTAATGCTCTGTGCTTCAGTCCTAACAGGTACTGGCTTTGTGCTGCCACTGAACACATCATAAAGATATGGGATCTTGAGAGAAAGAGTATTGTAGAGGATTTGAAGGTTGATCTCAATGGCACCAAAAAGAAGGTATCTTCACACATTTGCACTTTTTGGTTTTCCGTGTTCTCATTCTCGTATTGGCATATTAAGTCTGTTTATGTGAATTTTGGGTAATTACTAGTTTGATTTTGCAATTCTATATATGCTCTTGAGAATGATTTAATCTGTTTACATTGGATTTTTTATTAATGATTTAATCTGTTTACATGAGGTTTCTTATTGCCTTTAAAGCTTCTTTCATTCATTACATTTCATATGTGGGACATAATGCTCTGTTTTGTGATTGAAATCAAGAATTAAATGGTTGTTTTGCTTATTATTCATGTTTTTGTAATGCTTGTATTGGTTCTGTTTTTTCAAATGTACCCATTAATTATGCTTTTGAAAATCAATTATGGCTTTTCATATCCTTTCTAACTCCTTTTATTGCACATCTAGTTGACTACTATCCATTTGTTTTCAAATATGTTATATAAATCATGTGGTGTCGTGGACAGATTCAAGCATCAAACCATTATGTTTAACTTTAATGCTGCTATTTGACTTTGTCCACAACGAGCCAATTTGGCTTTTTATAAATTATAGGTAATGCTTACTGAGTTTCATATTCCTTGTATAGGGTATTGATGCATACATTTCTGCATCACTAGAGGTTCTAATCATAAGAACGGATTTTTGAACTCGGTACCGCAGCTCAAAATTACTATGGACATCAAGCAACACATAGATCACATGCTTCAACACAACAATTTTCAACTTCATCTTTCAGCAATGATGGGCTTTCGACTTCTGCATCTGCTGCTGTTGGGGAAGAGCGCCATGTAGAGTTACAGTTATTAATGTGTCAACCCATGAGAGTAGGAATCTTCGAACTTTATTTTGTAAGATTTTTACTTTATATATGTATCAATATAATATTATATATTATATTTTACATAATTGTTTTTATTAGTATAATTTACATAATTGTTGTGTGTATGAACAATTAGTTATTATTAAAGCAATATATAATAAATAAAATTTTTTAGTAAAATTTGAAATTAAAAAATTATCAGCTACTAATATTTACAATATAATATTATAGGCAATATTAGTGGAGAATTTAATTTTATTTATTTTTATCAAACGCAACCCCTACCAGTTTGTGAGTGAAAGCAGTAGGTGAACATCACCTACGAATTCACCTACAGAATGGTCCAGTAGACTACCAGGCTTGGTAGGTATGGTAACCTACGAGCAAAATACCTACTAAACACATTTGGTAGGTGATTAATACCTACCAACCTTGTGACAACACCTACTAAAAAAAGGGTAGTTATTTTCTCTTTTTCTTGTAGTAATTAGATTTTCAATATAAAAGTTTTTTATAATAATCGAAATTGAATATATATTTTAGTGTTATAATTTGATAATAATGGAACTTGAATATAAAATTACCATAAAAAATATACTCCAACACTAAAATATATATTCAATTTTCAACCATTATCAAATTTTAGCTCCGAATGCAAAATTTTATATGTGTATATGTATTGTAGGTTTTTTTATATATATTACTTTATTTTTACATATATAATATATCAATTAAAAAAATACATATATTATATATTTTATATATTTTCATATTATATTTTGAGTTACGAATGTTGATTAATTTTTATTAATTTTATATCATGTATATTTTTTAGGGATGATAATATAATTTTACTACTTTTTTTATACAATTTCAATATTCTCATATTTTGTTACAATAGTTTTTTGTTAATTAATTATAAGATGTATACAAAATTCTGACTAAATAGTTAAAAAAACATCTTAAAAATATTTTAATTAATTAATTTATTATTATAATAAAATATTTATTTAAATTTATCTCAATATACTAAACTTGAAATTGCCTTAGCGTGCTCGGTCTAAACAATTTTGATTTAAATCTAGCTCGAGCCCGTTCTGACTTCAAAGTAGTAGTAGTACAAATTGGGTCCAACTTAAATAAAAAAAATCATATAAAAAAAATGATGAAAAATCGATCCGAGCTCGATCTAAATCAACCTAAGAACAGGGCTACTCTGTTTTAACCCGTTGATTAACATGTTAATTTTTTTTTCTTTTTAACTTATACTCAAGTTCAAATCTTATAAACTTAAAAAATTAAATAAATAGGTAGATAAAATATATTTTTATTTCATTTAAATTATTATAAAAATATATAATGGAATAATTTTTTAAAAATAAATGGCGATTTGGATTTTTAAATTTTAAAAATTGGTTGACTCCTCTTAACCTATTTAATTGGAACCTATAACAGAAAAATAAGAAAATAAATGATACAAAAATATTGAAATATTCTGCACTGAAATTAGATGTGAATACTCAGTTATTCGTATAAAAGAAAAAACATTTATAATATTTAATATTTGTCTATTTCCTCACTTTAATTTCGTATCACAAAATAATAATAATAATAATAATAATAATAATAATAATAATTAATATCAAATTTTTAAGTTCGTCCAAATAATGTTGTTTTTTTCTTGATTATGATTGTGATGGACTGTGGGGACAATTTTCTATTAAGGAACAATAAGGAAAATTTTACAATTTACCTGTTTTAATTCTGTCCATCAATAATTTTGTTTTAAATAACAAGTTTTTATCGGTCTCAGTCCACAACCATATGATGGACCGAACATATCTTATGTAATTTCTCATTTTAACGTGTTTTGCAATTCTTTTACAAAATAATTTCATTTCATAAATAAATTATAATATTAGAAATAAACAAAAATTACACTATGGAAATTCTTTAACTGCGCTATTATTTTAACAAACTGCTACATAAAATAAAATTATAGATCTACACAAATATGATACATATATTCCGATATATATAGGCACTACAAGAAAAATTCATTTTACTGACGGAAATTTCCGGCAGTAAAATAACTAATTTCGTCAGTAAATGAGCTTACTGACGGAATTACTGACAGAATGAATTCCGTCAGTAAAATCAATGTCAGCAACAGTTGTGACTAATTTTTTGACGGAAAATACTGACGGAGACTGACAGAATTTTCCATCGGTATCTCCTGACTCGTTCACTGACGGAATCTTCCGTCAGTTTATTTCCATCAGTGTGTGACTCAATGACGGAAAATTCCGTCAGTAAAACTAAAAATTAAATAAAAAAATTATTTTATATTTATAAATCCACAAAACTATCAATTCACAAAACCTCACATTATTACATAAATTAATAAATCTACAAAATTACTAATAAATTCATTGAAGTACAGAATCCAAAAATGTAGGCAAATATATCATTGATGACGATTAGTGTGGCAGGAAGAAGAAACCTATAACCGCAAAGAGATAATAAGCATATTTTT
>CAOJCR015279952.1:0-10295 GCA_948330485.1 Euphorbia neoarborescens
CTAGCTTTAAATTGGAGACTATGTAGAATATAATATTATAATTATCTCAAAATAGTTTTATGTTATTTTTACTATAATTTCATCAAGAACAAAAATATAAAAATTGAAATAGAAAAAATAGGATTGGATTAATAAAAAAAATATAAACAGCAGTTTAAAATATAGTTTAGAAAAGTTAATAAATATTAAAACATAAACAAATTTAATGAAATAAATAATTGATATACGAGCAACACTACTTTATATTTATAATTATTGATTCTTATTATTGTTATTGCAGTCTCAATTATATATATTTTATTGATGCTTATTCTATTTTATTAGTTTAAATCTTGTTTATAATTTTTTAGTTTGAAACAAGTGTTAAAAATCATTTTATTATTAATATATATATTTTTTATATCGTTAAATATTATAATAAATTGTAGTAGAAAAGGTGTTATACTTTTTATTTGTATATTGTATAAATTTTAAATTTTAATTTATTACCAATTGAGGTGAGAGAACGAAGGGTGAAAGTTTTAATCTTAAACCAATAAAGTGAAGCAGAGTTGAATCCACAACTCACAACGGAGTCCACCCTTAAATACAAGGATAACCTTGAATGAAATCTTAAAGATTTCAGAGAAATTGTATTGATAAAAGTTATGTTCTTACAAAGAAAATGAGTTGTCTTATATAGTGGCAAACCCTAAACCTTTTTATAAGTAATATTAAATGAGACAAGACAAAAATAATAATAAGTTACAAAAACAGCATACAAAAAGTATAAATCAGCAGTATATGGAAATGCACAAAAAGATATAAGTCAGATAAAAAAGGTAACAGTTGGACTGTGTCAGGTGGACAGTTGACTCCTTTATCATCCGGGTTTTCGTTATTCGGTCAAGCGCCCTTTGGATTCGGCATTCGCCCCTTTCCCAAGCGATCGATCGGATCCGCCACTTTTTAGTGATTCTATTCGGTCCCTTTGTTGGGTCATTCAATCTTCAGACCTGCAATCTCCTAAATTCGATTTCGGTCTTTAAATGATTCTGGATTAGTATTGTGATGTCCTCATCAAAATTTACATGCGCCTATAATCCATAATTACTGTACTAAAGTTTTAGTAAGCATATGATAATTTTATTTAAAGTATATAAAGTAGGTGGTATAGAAAAAGCATATATAAAATGTATATATAATAGATAAATATCCATTATTATTATTACAAAACATCAAGCAAGTAATCAAACATTAAAACACACAAATCAATGTCACAATCATGTGAAAAAAGATATGTAAATTATCGAGAAATTGGGAATTAGCCAAACTTTTCTTGGTATTATATATATATCAATTATGACTATTTATATTAGTATTTAGAAAATTGGTCCCCCTTGGCTTTCTCTATAGAATCACATATCCATTTCCATGTGGGTCATATTCTTTTCTTTAACTTCTTCTTTATTTTAAATTTTTTTTATTTTTTTTGGATTTGTTTAAAATAAATATTTTATTTTTCTTAATAAATGCTTAGCTAGAATTCATCGTCACGTACGCACTACGCACAAGGCCAAGCCAACAATATGCCGACTATGAGGAAAATGACACTCGAACCTATGCCAATTTATAATCATCTTGGTCCTTGTCTTGTGCTATAATATTTTTTAAAATTCTCTATTTTCCTTAATTAATAGTATATTGTTTTTTTTTTTTATGTTTTTGTTGAAGATGTAAATGTGTCACATAACCTGTCCACTCATGCCATATAATAAAGCCACACAAATATATAATGATGAAAAATAACATTTCGGGCCCTATAGTTACTAAAACTTACCGGTTAAACGTAAATATTTTCGGTTTTATTGCATTGGAAATCTTTATTTCATTTTCATCTACATTTTATTATCTTGGGTTTATGATAGATTCTCAACTTCTCGTATAATTCACGCACCAATAAAAAGTGTTATTGTAGGTTAAATTTAAACATTAAAAAATTATAAAATTTTGTTAGGTCATAATCGGATCGATTATTGAAATAGTAGAATTATTAATTTATAGTGTATCGGTTCAATCAATTTTTTATTGGTTGAATTAATTATACATATATATATATATTTATATTTAATTAGTTAATGAAGTTCAAAACATTTTTTGAAAAAATCATGTATTTTTAGTATTATTGTATAATTTATTGATTATTATAAAAAAAATCACGGAATACTTACAATTTAAAAATTGAATGTTTTGTTGAAAATTTTATAGAACTAAAATGATAAAGTAATTTATTTAAATATGATCGAAAAAAATAATATTCATCCAAAGATAATTTACGAATGAATTGTTTAATTTAAAATATTATTAAAATATATTGATTTACATGTATTATTGATATAAAATTTAATTATTTCAATTAATATTTATTAATAAATGTAAAAATATATATTATTTTATAGAAAGATAACAAAAAATAACAAAAATCTATTTAAATTAAATCATGAGTAATATTTGTACAACAATTGAAAGGGGTGTAATATTAACGTACTATATTATTTAATACTTGTGATCTTGAAGTCTTAAGTTCGAATCTGATCCGATTTTAATAACAATGCTCCTGCATTCTAGTTAAAAATATTGTTTTATTGCAATTTCCACTATATAATTCACATGGATTTAAAAAGGTTACCCTAGATTAAAAGATAAATATTATTAAAATAATAAATTACTATTAATTCTTTTGATTGTATTTTTTTTTTTGCTAGTTAGTGTCTCAGTCTTAAATCTTCTTATTAAAAAAAATCTTGGTTTACAATAATTTTTCACTTTGTTATATTTAAAAGTGCTACAATAGATTAAAGGTTAAATATTACTAAAATAGTAAATTATTATTAACTCGTTCGGTTCGATTTTTGTTTTTTTGATAGTAAGAATTTCAGACTTCAATATTCAAATTAAAAAGTAATTTTACATCGAATTTTTTTATACATTCTTGAAGTCATCGTTGGCGCGAATGTAAAATTACTAAAAGCGAGTAAAAATTAAATGTGTAGATAAATTTAGTTTTGAAAAATGGGGCAATAAAAAAAGGATGGGAAGCCAATGGGGCCATTATTATTATGCCAACCCAAACTTTTTCTTCCTTTGTGAAAACACTATCTTCTTTCATGTTCTAAGCCTCATCATTTTGATTTTGATTTTGTTGCTTTCTTATTTCTATTCTATTCCTTTCTTCTCTTTAATTTTATTTTTCTTTTTTTTTTGGGGTTTTCTTACAAAAATACAAGAAAAGGCCCACTTTTAGGTATATGCCCATTTCACAAGCTATATTTCTCATAAAAAAAGGATCCTCTCCTGTTGGCTCCTGTTGGCGGGCCCAACAAGAGAGGATCTGTTGAATCACAGCCGTGCGATGAAAATCAGACGCCTCTGATTCAACAATTTTTTTTATTTTTTTAAAAAAAAATTAATTAAAGCCTTCCGATTTTTATCGGACGGCTCTGATCACCCAACAAATCCTCTCCTGTTAGGAACCTAACGAAAGATGATCCCTTTCCTTCTCATAAGGTGAATGTGTATTGTAGGTCAAGTTATAAATCTTTAATGGCCTCAAACATCACATTTCCTCTTATGAGTATGATTCTTTCCATATTATTATGCATTTAAAGCTACTAAAGCTAAGTCTAACTATAGAGGTCCTCGTATTAATAGAAATGCTAGAGTTACTTAAACGAGCCGTTAGGGCTAATCAGAACCAAAACGATATTTTCAAATCAATCCATTTTTTAATCGAAATAATCCATTTATTAATTTTCTTTGGATTATTATATTTTTTAGGCAATTCGGATTTTGATTATCTCAAAACGAAGTAAACAAAAATCGAAGTAGTTGAATTTTTTTTAAAAATAAAAGTATTTTTTAGACAATCTGTTTATTTCGTGGGTCAATTTTGATATAAAAAGTTGTAAATTGAATATTAGTATGAATATTTATAATAATAAGAAATTGGATTTTGATATTTTACGGTATGAAAATCAGAAAATAAAAAGTAATGCATCGTATTTTTAATTTTTTTATGTTTAAATCGATAAAAAACGAAATAAATCTTCGTTTTAAACTAAAATAAATTGGATAACGGATTGGATCGATTCTAAAATGCTCACTAATTCACGGTTTGTTATTCTTTATTCTTTCAGTTTTTAAATTAAATCGATTGATGATCACTCTTACTAGTAATCTCAGAATTCCCGAGATGGTGGAGCAAAAAGTAAATGGAAAAATTGTACTAGTAATTCAAAAGATTTTTTCTCTAATAAAAAAATATAACAAATGTCGCTTTTGGTAACCCTTATCACCGATCTAGATTATACATAATACTATGCAAAACCCTATCTACTATGTGAAACTAAACATAGATAATGGGTTACATAATTTTGATTTGAAAAAAAGTATTAGTGGGTCAATATAATAATTCACAAACCCAAAATAAGACTAGTAGTTATACCAATTATTTCACCTATAAAAAAAAAATCATCAATCTAACAATGAATAAATACAAATAAAATCTCATTTATGTGAGAACTTCAATGACTTGACTTGGCATGAATCTTTACTTTAAATAGATGGAATTTTGTGTAAGAGATGACATGAGTGGAGTAATGTTAAAGCTATACATATGTACATTATTTATTTAATTGCAATTTTGAATCCAATAAAGCACATCACTATGGATGAAAACAATATATAAATAAAATATATTTTTTTATTTTTTTTTTAGGAAAAATGTATTTTTTTTATTTTATTTTTTAAAATATTTTTTGCTAGGTTGGTATGGAAGATTTATTAATGTGCAAGTGTAAGCATCACAATCCCCCACTAGGCACAAATATATGTATCCATGTGCCATGGCTATCAAGTCTCACTCATCCCATTAATAGAGAACATTTTGTGATTTTTGCTACACTAATTCTCTTTCTAAAATCTTTTTATTTAATAAAATTAAAACTAATAAATCCCATTTTTTTTATGTACATTAGGAAATTTAATAAAAAAAAATAAAATTTAATAGAGTGAAATTTTTACCACTAAAACCAACCTTTTTTTGGTTGTTACAATTGTATTAAAGTGCTTCCATTTATCCTTTATTGTCTTCATTAAGCACTAATTTGAAAAAGCTACCACTAAAACACCATCAAATAATGTAGCTTAATATAGGGTAAGTGGGCAAACATTATTTTAGTAGATTAGGGTTATAATCACATAATTGGAATTTTTTTTTTATTCATTTTTTGGGTATTGATATTTGATTGGACTAAGTGATGTTAATAAATAAGTAAATTGCAATGGCTAATCATTATTTTTACTCTTTAAATATTATTATTCAAACAGTCCAGTCCCTTAATTTTTAAAGTCGACAATAAAGCCTTTAAAATATAAAAAAAAATACATCATAGTAATCTTATTTAAAGTTGTAAAAATGTGTTAATTTTTTAATATATTTCTAGAGATTTTTGTTTATTTTTTTACAGTGTAACGTTAAATATGATTATTATGATATATTTTTTACACTCTAAGGACTTGTTTTACCAACTTTAGAAATTTAGAGACTAAGTTGTTTGAGCAGTACTTCAATGGTAAAAATGACGATTAACCCAAATCGCAATTGTACTACATACAAACTTTATTTTATATCACACTTTGTACACAAATTTTATTCTCTCTTAAATAAAGTTAATAAAAAAGAGAAAATAATTAATCTGTTATTAAAAGTCATTGTGACCGTAGTGAAAGGTAATCTATAAATTTATATACTTTTGTTAAATAAAATAAAGTTTATATATAAAAATGTTGTATATGATAAAATTTATATATTATAATTACAATTTACCCGTTAATAAATTAATAAATTTTTGTGCATAATGTAAACAATATTTTCCCCATTTATCACCTTTTTGAAAAGTTATATCACAATCTATCTTTAAAATGTGAAAATGACATTAGAATTAAGATTTGTAATTGAAAGGTGACATTACAATACAAAGAATCAGCCAACAGATTAGACCAAAAGTCAATTGATGAAAAAAATTAGGAAATATTGCCACTATGGAATTGCAATATTATTGTGACATTGGGCCTACCAATAATGGACCATCCACATTTTTTCTCCCTTAATTTGGAAGAAAATTATGGTCCTAAAAATACTCCCTTTTTAAATTAATTTTTTTATTACTAAAATTATATTATTAATTAGGAATAATATCTAGCACAATATAAGGGTATTATTATTTTTTCTTAAAAAAAATATATGTGTTTCAAATCACATGAACTAGTCACTTTTTTTTTTATACATGAAGTAGATTGAACACCACAATTGGTTTGTCTAATCTTTTTGATATTTAGTGGAATTAATGGAGGATAAATTGCATCAATTATTTTAAATAAATATTAAATAAATAAATCTCAATCACATTATTTTGGATGGTTCACATTGATTTGAAAATATGAAATGTTCTTTCCTCTGTGACTTTGTATTTTTGTAAGAAAACAAAATGAATTTGGTATATTTTGGTATAAATAAATAAATAAATAAATCCCATTTTAGCAGCAAATGCCATTGCTTTCAAGGTTCAATTGGCATTACCATAAGTTACATCTTGGAAAAGTCATTTCATTCTCTTTCTTTGGGTGCAAGTATTTTATTTTCCGTAAAATTTGAATATTAACATATTTATTTTTATTTTTAATTATTTAATTTTTACGTTGTAAGTGTGCTCGTAGAATTAATAGCTTACAGTAAAATCTTTATAAATGAATATTTTTGGACCGTGAACAATTCTTATCTTATATGAAACTCTTAATCCCTCGATAAATAAATATTTTATTAATTTATCGATAATGGGTAGTGGAGATGATGACAATCAAGATCAAGATGATAATAACTCTATACCACAAGTTTCTTTAAAAGAAGCTTTCTTTGCCGCGGAGGCGTTGAAAAATTACTTGCTTCAAAATGGGAAGGATGTGTCGAATGTATTGTATGCCCTCAAAAAAATTAAAAATGAAATTGATTTCAGCATAAAAAAAAGAAACAATTGGAATTTGATTCATATTTTAGGAAATTGTAAAATTAAAAAAAAATTATGTAAGGGGTGTTTTATTTTATGAATTAAATATGTAATTTTCACACATATTTAATGAATTATTATTTTATATTTTCAATGGGTGTTCAGGAATTTTTTTTAAAAATTATTATCTTATGTATTTATAGTGAATTTATTATTTTATACCATTGGTCCAAGTCGGGACCGGAGAAAAATATTATTTTACCGAGGTTATTAATTTATTGAATATTCATTTATCGAGATTCTACTATATTTAGTTTATTGAATGAAAATACAGTTAAAATAAAATAGTCCTTTTATAGAATGAAATAAAAGAATAGTGAAATAGATATTCATTTTTTTAATTCTATTTCAATATTTGGCTTCCCAAACTATAATAATATATAAAATATGTTATACTGAAATTAAAAATAAAAAAGTACAAAAAAATTGGAAAAAACAATTGAAAAATGGGATAAAATAAAGAAAAAATATAGAAAAAGAGAGCAAAATAGTATGAGAGGAAAAGGAATAAGATAACAATAGTAATAATTAGAAAAAGGATTAAATAGAAAAATGCACATGACACATTATTAGAAAATGAAGAAAAAAAATCAAAATTTACATAAAAAATTGTAATATTTCTATTCTAAAATAAATTACGTTTTAGTATTGAAAAAAGTTACTTTTTAACGGAATTTTAGTCTAAATAATATTTTACATATAATGTTTCTGATAAAAAATCCGATGAAACTTCTAGTAGAAATAGGAAATTCCTTTTTCTCCGATGAGGCTTTAATGAAAATTGTAGTATAATAGAAATCAAATACCTCTAATGGAGTGAAGATCTTCAATATTTATAATCTCTATAAGCAATGTTATCATTAGAGCATTTATAGCTTTATGGGCCGATTTTGAAAACATATATATTTCTTACTAGAAAATATATCTGCAATTACTAATGACCCCATTAATTCTGGATCTGATCATCTTGTTGCCTTATAAACTATTCGTCTCGGGTCTTTTTTCTTTTCTCGGTTAGATAATCTTATGATAAGTACATTGTTATCCGGTACGATCTGCTGAGATATCTATTTAGGAGGACGGATTACTGGCTATAATCACCCCAGTAATCGAGTGAGATGGATGACAGATTGTTATAAACATAAATATTTTTACCTTTACTCTTCATAAATCTCTTATTTTTATCTTACAGTTCCTATAAAGAAAGCTAATAGTCTCTGCCTTTATTAATAATTTTTAATACTTGTATATTTATTTAAAATATTATTTATTTTAGACGGAAGGAAACATTCGTAAAATTGATTTTAAATTCATTTTGTTTTAAATTCATTTTAATCATATTTTACTTTTGGGCAATGGAGATTTGAAGATCCAGCAAAAAAAATGGGCCACTTGAAAAGAACAGAGAGGTCTGAGTAAAATGATTGGGCCTGAAAATGGGCTCCACAATGAACTGCCCAATTAATAAATATACAAATGAATAAAAAACTTTATACAACTGTTTCATAATGTTATATTCTCAGTTCTTTAGAATTTTTTTTAATATATAGATTTTTTTATTTTTATTTATTAGTTCTATTTTTTTGTATGATGAATTTTATTTAACAACAAAATTATAAAAATATATTTACAATATTCTAAAAATTTCATTATTTTATCACTTGAAAATTATAAAACATATACTTTTAACTACTCTATAATTTTAAAACAATTTTTCGAAATCATGTTATATATTAAAGTATTATGAATCATATCATGTAATAAATAATATTATATATAAAAAATAAAATTAAATTTAAAGCTATTTAAAAATGCTCTGAATGTGTACTCTTCCCCACTTCCCATCTTCTTCTTCTTCTTCTTTTAAAATATTTTTTTTATTTATTTATCTATTTATGATCATGCAATTCGATTATTGTTGCTTAATACATGATCAATTATGTGCCATCATTATATAATTATTTAGTGAAAAAATATTAAATAGTTATTGATTTATTATAAGTATTATATGATATTATAAACCAATGTTATTCTAATTATACTAAAAAAATTTAATTCGAACGGTTAAATCTTTAATCCTAAATTTGCTGTTAATCTAGTTGTATTTATTTATTTTTAAATAGTAAATCATACTATATAGTATGAAAATATAAGTTTATTTAGAATTTATTATTAAATAATAATTTTTTAAATAAATAAATACTCAATTGTATTATTAGTTTACCTTATTAAAAAGGCCAAACTACAATAAAATTAGGGTTTATCAATTGACTTGACAATCCAATTATTATAATATTATTTTATAAACCATTACAAATTATTATATAAGTAAATTTTGTTAAACAGTGTATATGATGAATATGGGACGGATGCTAGAGTCGAGCGATAACGTTTTATTTAGAGTTACTCGTATATATATTGTGTAACTGTAATCTAATTTATTTTTCCACCAAATAAAAAAAAATCATCCGCTCAGAAGTAGAAAAATTACTAAACCTCGTTAAATTTTATTTTCTTACTCATTCTTTTAATGTCTATTTTAATTTCTATTTCACTATGCGGAAAATAAAAAATTATGACAAAAAATTTCATCTGAAAAGTCAAAATTTCGTCAGAATTTCATGTCTCCGATGAAATTTCTGACGGACATAAATCCGTTAGAATTCGTTGCGTCAGAAATTTGCTGATGGAAAATATAACAGATGTTTTGACAGATTTTTCTGACGGAAAATTCTATCAAAAAAATTTCTGACGGAATTCCGTCAAAAATTCCGTCAGTAATTTTTTAATTTATGAAGGAATTTTTGACGCCCAACGCCAGAATTTTTAGTTTTAATTAGAGTTATAGTCCTTAATTAATGATAAAATTTCTGACGGAATTCCGTCAATAATAAATTTTAATTAAAAAAATGAAATTATTAATTTTTTTATTATATTAACTTAGTGTTCATTTATATCAATTCTTCTAAAATTCTTTCTTCGAAACCTATGGAGAGGGGAAGCCATTGAATGTGGATTAGACATCTGCTGAGGCTGCTGTTGGTTTTGGTTTTGGTTTGTTCTTCAAAAATTCGGATTCAAGTACAAATAAGGCTGGTAGGTGTCGATTTCTACTGTTTTAATCGGATCTCTTTGGTCAGTTGAAGCTCTAGCTTTACCATTATCCCATGGTTTGTATGCCATCCAACAGTC
>CAOJCR015285416.1:0-10066 GCA_948330485.1 Euphorbia neoarborescens
AATTTCCCAATCCAAATTCATCAGCAAACTTCCTATTACAGATTTTCAACACAAAAAATCATTTTTATTTGAACTACTACTTCCTTTGATCTATACAACTATAAAACAGGCAGCTACTCATCATTCATCTCCACCCACCTCTGCTCTATGGTGATTACCATTTCTCCCTCTTCTCTTCTTTTTCTTTTCTTCCTTTGCACCATGTGAACTTCAACTTCTCTCCTTCAGTTTTTTTAACACCAGGAAGCATTCATTATCTTCCTCTTCCTCTGCTGGAGCTTCAAGCTTCTTCTTCCTTGGTATTTAATTATAGATTCATATTCCACTGCCTTGTGTTTTTCTTATGTATTTTTTTTTATATTTCTGATCTTTTTCCAACTCCAACATTGTCTTCTATCCTCCATTATGTGCAATATTTTTTTTTGTCTGGTGCTAATTAATGAACCGATTTACTCTATGATCTTTTCGTTTCTCTGTTGCGAAGATATTAACTGCTTTATTTTCTTTGTTTATTTAATTATCAAATAATTTTTGAAAAGTGTATTGCGCTTTTTTTTTTTTCAACTTTTGGTTCTGGTACCGAAAAGTTTAAAGCTACTGAATCTTTTTCTTCTTTTTCCCCCCTGATTTCCTGTTTCAACGCTTTCTACATGGATTCTCTTTCTACATTCTGCCTTTTTTTCTTTTAAAAAAAAAAGTGGTAGTTAATTAGTAAAATAAAATGATTCTGAAAATCTTTTGAAAATGAAAAGTACGTACTGATTTTACTTATCGCCAGATGCATGCGATTGTTCGGTTTTCTTATTTTTATAATATGGAAATATGAATATTATTTGAGTTGGCATCGTCATGATATAATTTTGCTGTTTTTGGTTTTTCCCTCTCTATTTCTTAATTTATATCTGTAATATTCATTCACGAGTTTCAATATTCTTTCATTTATTAGAAGATTCATTTTTCTCATTAATATTATTATGTTCATGGAACTCAATTTATTGCTCTTTGTTTGGGTGGCAAATTTCATTTTGAATTCCTCAAAAAACTTGCAGGGAAGAAGAAGAGATCATCGTTTCGGAAGTGAAGCTTATCGAAAATGGTTTCATCTTCTCCGTCGTGGATCAATTCTCTCTCTTGCTCCGGCTCAGTGATCCAGTCTTCAACAGATACATCCCTTCCTTTGGTATTTCAATGGCTAAGGTTCATCCTCCTCTCCCCATGTCCTCAAAGAGCTCTCCTGGCTTCCGTCGATATCCTTTTCTTGCTTGTCCTTATTACCTTCTCATTTCAGAAGCTCTTCGTCAGATTCACATCCGCCTGTCACTCCACTTCCGATATGACCAAGCCGCTTATTCTAAATAACAATAATAATGGAGCTTATATTAGAACTGACGTTTGGTTTAATATCTCTCTGATTGTAGCGGTTCTGTTGGCTTCAGGTTACATTGTTATATGCATTCTCACATTCAGTGGAATTACCTATTCCCCATGGAGACTTACCGGTGGTTCATTTTGGCTAGTTGAAGCCCTAACTCACACGGTAATTGTAATGTTAATCATCCACGAGAAGAAATTTCAAGCGGCTACTCATCCACTTTCTCTTCGAATTTATTGGATAGCAAATTTTGTTATCGGAACTTTCGTCATGATATCAGGGATTGTTCACTTGGTTGCTCATAAGACTAATCTGATTGTGGATGATGTAGTTTTTATAGTTTCTTTTCCTTTATCCATTGTTCTTCTTATAGTCGCCGTTAGAGGATCAACTGGTATTACAGGAACCAGAGAATTGAAAGCTGATGATGAAGAAACTAGTATGTATGAAACTTTTTTGGATAAATCCAATGTGAGTGGATTTGCTTCTGCTTCCAAATTATCCAAGACCTTTTGGATTTGGATGAATCCTTTGCTTAGTAAAGGCTACAAGTCATCTCTCAAAATGGATGACGTTCCAAATCTTTCACCGCAGCATAGAGCTGAGAGAATGTCTCGTATCTTCAGCTCATATTGGCCTAAACCAGAAGAAAAATGTAAACATCCTGTTAGGACTACACTGTTAAGGTGCTTTTGGAGGGAAATTGCCTTCACAGCCAGCCTTGCAATCTTGCGGCTGTGTGTCATGTATGTTGGTCCTATTATGATTCAAAGTTTTGTAGATTATACAGCAGGGAAAAGAAGCTCTCCTTATGAAGGATATTACCTTGTCCTCACTCTTCTATCTGCTAAGTTTGTTGAGGTTTTGACAGTTCACCAATTTAACTTCAATTCTCAAAAACTTGGCATGCTCATTCGATCTACTCTCATCACTTCTTTATACAAGAAAGGGTTGAGATTATCCTGCTCTGCTCGCCAATCTCATGGAGTCGGACAAATTGTTAATTACATGGCTATCGATGCCCAACAACTCTCTGATATGATGCTACAACTACATGCTATATGGTTGATGCCATTGCAAGTTGGTGTTGCCTTGGTGCTTCTATATAATGCCCTTGGGGTCTCAGTGATTGCAACATTAATTGGAATTATCGGTATTATGATCTTTGTTGTATTTGGAACAAGAAGAAACAATAGGTTTCAATTCAATCTGATGAGGAATCGTGATTCGAGGATGAAAGCAACGAACGAGATGCTGAGTTATATGCGTGTGATAAAGTTGCAGGCATGGGAGGATAACTTCAACAAGAGAATTCAGAATTTTAGGGAATCTGAATTCGGTTGGCTTTCCAAATTTATGTACTCAGTTTCTGCCAATATTATTGTGATGTGGTGCACCCCATTAATGATATCAACAGTGACATTTGGCGTGGCGCTTTTTCTTGGAGTTTCTCTTGATGCAGGGACGGTATTTACAACCACATCTATCTTCAAAATCTTGCAGGACCCTATCAGGACTTTCCCACAGTCTATGATATCCCTTTCTCAAGCAATGATATCTCTTGAGAGGCTGGACCATTACATGTTGAGTAAGGAATTGGTGGAGCATTCAGTTGAAAGAGTGGAAGGCTGTGATGATGGAATAGTTGTGGAGGTTAAGGATGGAACTTTTAGTTGGGATGACGAAACTGCTGATGAAGTTTTGAAGAATATTAATTTTGAAATCAAGAAAGGGGAGCTTACTGCTATTGTTGGAACTGTGGGATCTGGAAAGTCCTCTCTTCTGGCATCAGTTCTTGGAGAGATGCACAAAATATCAGGAAAAGTATGTATTCTGAATTCAAAATGCTTCTTCTTTAACCATTTTACTTTTCTGATTTAGTATTCTGCATCTGTAATACGTATTTGCTTTCTTCTCTACTCCAACAGGTTAGGGTTTGTGGATCAACGGCCTATGTTGCTCAAACATCATGGATTCAAAATGGAACAATTCAAGATAACATTTTATTTGGTTTGCCAATGGATGCAGCGAAATACAAAGAAGTTCTCAGGGTCTGTTGCTTGGAGAAGGACATGGAGATGATGGATTACGGAGACCAGACGGAAATTGGAGAACGTGGCATCAACCTAAGTGGTGGACAGAAGCAGCGGATACAGCTTGCCAGGGCTGTTTATCAAGATTGTGATATCTATCTTCTTGATGATGTTTTTAGTGCTGTTGATGCTCATACAGGTTCTGATATATTTAAGGTAACATGAGTAAATAATTGCAATCATATTTGTTTGAGGTATAAAAGTATAAAAGGCATGAAAACTTATTTAAATTAGTTTCTTTTGTAGGAATGTGTGCGAGGAGCACTGAAAGGAAAGACTATCTTACTTGTAACACACCAAGTTGATTTCTTGCATAATATTGATCTTATCATGGTAGGCCTATCATGCTCCTATTTGACAATTCATACATAGAGAGTTAATACAAGAATTTCTAATTTCGGTAAGACTCGATTGTGATACAAGGTAATGCGTGATGGAATGATTGTACAGTCTGGAAAGTACAATGAACTAATGGAATCTGGCATGGATTTTGGAGCACTAGTAGCTGCTCATGATACTGCTATGGAACTTGTAGAAGAAGCCGGCACCAATGCAAGTGGTGAAAATTCCGCTAACTCACCTAGGTCTACTCTTCCTCCCTCTAATCTTGGGGAAGCCAATAGTGAAAATAGGGATCAACCAAAGTCAGAAAAAGGAACTTCAAAGCTCATTAAAGAAGAGGAAAGGGAAACTGGAAAGGTGGGCCTGCAAGTTTACGAGCAATATTGCACTACAGCTTTTGGATGGTGGGGTGTTACAGTAGCAGTTTTATTGTCAATAGTATGGCAAGCATCTCTAATGGCTGGTGATTATTGGTTGGCATATGAAACTTCAGAAGAACGATCTGCAATTTTTGATCCTTCTCTTTTCATTACTGTATATGCAATTATTACAGTTGTTTCGCTGGTGCTGTTAACAGCAAGAGCCCTTTTCATTACACTCATGGGGCTCAAAACCGCCCAAATTTTCTTTGCGGGTATCCTTCATAGTATCTTGCATGCACCCATGTCATTTTTTGATACCACACCTTCAGGAAGAATATTAAGTCGGGTAAGTATATTAGGACTAAATTATGATTTTTTTTCCTTTCCATTAATATAGTTGTTCCCATACAAGGCTGAATCCATTTTTCGATTTCTGCTGCCAATGGATGCAAAACGAGATTGATTAACTGGCTAAAGATGCTGAGACTGATAGCAATAGTTTACTTTCTGACTATTTTCTTTATTTTTCAGGCTTCTTCTGATCAATCCAATGTCGATCTTTTCATACCCTTTGTTTTGGGCATTACAGTTGCCATGTACGTCACACTGCTTGGCATCATCATTATTACATGCCAATATGCTTGGCCTACAGTGTTTCTATTAATTCCACTCGGTTGGCTAAACTTTTGGTACAGGGTACGCGGCCTCTTTTAACTTATGCAGCTTCTGTTGACAAAGAAAATTATAATGTGTCGTGTACCTTCTCTATATAATACAATCAAACTGTCCCACTAAGTGCCCGTTAGATAATCATGTAAACCATATTCATTTGATTGTCTTGGTATTAATTATTCCCTATATTGGAGTTGATTTTGTTTTATAGTACTGATAAGCTCTTATCTGCTCTTGCAGGGATACTTTCTTGCAACATCACGAGAATTAACTCGCCTTGACTCGATCACAAAAGCTCCCATTATTCATCACTTTTCAGAAAGCATATCAGGAGTGATGACAATTCGGTCTTTCAGGAAACAGGACATGTTCTCTCGAGAAAATATCAACCGAGTAAATGGAAACTTACGGATGGATTTTCATAATAATGGATCAAATGAATGGCTAGGATTCCGTTTGGAGCTGATTGGGAGCTTCATCCTGTGCATGTCTGCTATGTTCTTGATTGTGTTACCTAGCAGTATTATACGGCCAGGTAATGGGATCCTAACAGTCATCTTCATAACATTTAACTGCTACACATTCATAAGTTTTGATGATTTATTAAACCATCCATAGCTTAAAGATGTACCGAGTAGAGAGAATTAACTCATTTTTGTATGGTGCAGAAAATGTTGGTTTATCTCTCTCTTATGGATTGTCCCTCAACGGAGTGCTGTTTTGGGCCATATACATGAGTTGCTATGTGGAAAATAGAATGGTTTCTGTCGAGAGAATCAAGCAGTTCACTAATATCCCATCTGAAGCTGCATGGAAGCTTGTAGACCGAGTTCCTCCTCCAAGCTGGCCTGACCGCGGAAATGTTGATCTTCAAGACCTACAGGTATAATGCCTTACTCTTATTCAATTTAATCTTGAATAACAAAACCCAACATTTTTCTTTGAATGCAATTAATTTTCTGCCAACAGGTTAAATATCGTCCAAACACACCTCTAGTTCTGAAAGGAATCACTCTCAGCATTTATGGAGGAGAAAAGATTGGTGTGGTTGGACGCACAGGGAGTGGAAAATCAACTCTGATTCAAGTCTTCTTTAGACTGGTGGAGCCAACAGGAGGAAAAATAATCATAGACGGCATAGACATTTGCATACTCGGACTCCACGATCTGAGGTCTCGATTTGGAATAATTCCTCAAGAACCTGTGCTTTTTGAAGGAACAGTAAGAAGCAATATCGATCCCAATGGACAGTACTCCGACGAGGACATATGGAAAGTAAGAATGTTGTTCCTAGTTTTAGGCTCAACTTCATCGTATTCAGGTTGAAACTCATTCTGAAAACCTTATCATTTTTTGTAGAGTCTTGAACGCTGTCAACTAAAGGATGTAGTGGCTGCCAAACCTGAAAAGCTTGATGCACCTGGTACTGTCTCAATCATATGCTTAATTCTTGTAGCATTCATGCAAAAATTCAAACTTCAAAGATACTTAATTTTCCTTCTGAACTTTATTTAAATTAAATGAAGTGGTGGATAATGGTGATAACTGGAGTGTGGGTCAAAGGCAGCTTCTGTGCCTAGGGAGAGTCATGCTAAAGCGCAGCCAACTGTTGTTTATGGATGAAGCAACAGCATCAGTTGATTCAAAAACAGATAGTGTAATTCAGAGGATTATAAGAGAGGACTTCGCAACTTGTACCATTATCAGCATTGCTCACAGAATTCCTACGGTCATGGACTGTGACAGAGTTTTAGTGGTAGATGCAGGTATGTTTTTCTCCTCTTCTCCAAAATACATTAACAGGAAGGCACCCATAGTTTTTTGTTTAGAAAATTTTCCTGTAATTAGTTTTGATTACCATTTTTAAATCCTTGATAACAGGATTGGCAAAGGAATTTGATAAACCATCTCGTTTACTTGAGAGACAATCACTCTTTGGAGCACTGGTGCAGGAGTATGCCAATAGATCAGCTGAATTATGATAAAAGACCTGAGAATGAACTAGCTAAGCAATTGTAACAAAGTTGAATTATAAATAAGACAGCCCATTTCATAATACACAATAAGTCATCTCAATATCAAGCTTGAGATTCCTATGGAGCAAAATTCTGAAAATGCTGACGGGGATTCCTTCTTCTGACTTCATTCCTTCCTATACATTGATGTGGAAAGCCATCGGTTCATAAAGCCATGGAGACTAAAGAATCTCAATCTCCATGTTATGTGCTTTTGACTTGAAGGTCTATCCTTTAGTGGAGTAGTGAACTTGCAAAAAGAAAAACACCTCTCATAATTATGCTAGAGACAAAAATCAATTACGTTTTGTTTGAGAAGATAATACTTGAGTCATGAGTTTGATTACTAGTATAGCACATCAAGATATTGGGAAAATGCACCCATCGCAGCAGAAACAATAAATAAATACGGAATAAATTTCGTTTCAAGACTTTTTATGAATCTTTAGGGCCTGCTTGGATGAAGATTTTTGAAGGGTTATTAAAGGACGGAAAGGGAATGGAAGGGTTGGGTTAGAAAAAGTTTGTACCATTATCATGCTTGAAAGTAAAGGAAGGATTTATAAAGATTGATATAAAAAATTACAAAATTATCTCTTTATTATTGTAGAAATAATCATTTATAATTTTCTGTAGAGGTATTTTTATCTTAAAATTTCTAACCCCTCAAATTGGTGGGTTGAAAATCTAAAGAAAAATTAGTGTTTTCAACCCTCCAATGCCTTTACTAAACCTTTAACCCTTCAATAACCCTCTATCCAAAAACCCTTCTATTACTAATCCCTCAAAAATCATCATCCAAACAGGCCCTTACAGAAACTAAATAAATTAGAGCAATATTAAGAACTACAAACATATATACACAATATTTTACATGGAAAACTCTCGAGTTAAAACCATGTAACCCTTAGCCTACTTAATTATCATTTACTATCGTCATCCCTAGATAAACTAAAGGTATATACCATTACACTCTTGAAAATCCGCCATCAAGAATATGAAAATCCTTAAATAGAAGAAAAAGAATAAAAATATGTATTATAACTGTCGGGATGAAAGTATATGTGAATCTCTGATGATGATCTCCACCGTCCAGAACAAAGCAACTGGTGTTAGAACTTGTTATTCAAATTACACGACGATTCAATAGTTCTTTCAGCACGGTGTTTGGAGATTAGTGAAAAACTAATCTAAGGGCATAGCCACTCAATAGACTCGCTACCTCATTGCCACATCATCCATTCAATAACATCCACTCTATTATACTGTCTCTTTGTGGTTAAACTCAACAACCACTCAATATCATGAACTTCACTGCCCAAAAAGAAGGAAAAAAAATACATAGAGGGTGAGCATGACGTGCACAACTTATAAAGAATAAGCACATTTCCGTAAATGATATAAAAATACTAATGTGGCTGTTGGCGTGGCTGAGTAATCTGACGTGGCTGCTGAAAAAGATAAAATTTATATTTTAATAGATTAATAGATAAAATTTTTAGCAGCTACATCAGATTACTCAGTCACGCCAGCAGCCACACTAGTATTTTTATATCATTTACTAACAGGATATAACCTTAAACGGTATCATTTTGTCACAGACAAAATCTATAAAGGAATTGTTTTTGGATTTTGGATTACAACAAAGAACCAATGCTGTTGTTTCTCGTCTTTTCGGACTATGCGAGCGTGCCAACGATTTTGTAATGAAAATCGTAAAATTTAATGAAGAAAATAGGAATTAAAATACCAAGCGACCGTGTCAAGCATAAAAGGACGCAAAAATGCTTAAATTCGAAACTACTTCTTGATTGAGAAAAGAAAATAGCTAGTTGTAGACAATGCCAAAAAAAGATAAAAATAATTTGAAGAAAATTACTAAGAAACTTCTAAGAAATACGAAATAATTGTCAACTAGAAATAGAATTGAAAAGAACTAGTCTAAGAAACGAAATGAACTTACAATTGTTGAGAACAAAAAAGCTAAGAAAATGAAACGATTTTGACAGGAAGCTCTGTGTGGGTATTCTATTTGAGTGTTGATTTTTTGGGGCTTTCTTCGTCTTTAATTCTTATATTTATAGAACTCAACTGTTGTACCACCACCCTGTTGCATGTGGGATTCGGGTCAAAACAAATAGAAGTATATATTATTGTACTGAAAAATCACAACAAGTAAATTCCCAGAAAAGGAGGTGGGTCACAAATGGACCACTAGCCTCCTTAGACAGAATTTACCTAACGTGTAATTTAATAGCACAATAATCTACCACAACTATATCCGATAAAAGCTATTAAATAAACAAATATAAGAACACCAGAAATTTAACGAGGTTCGGTCAATTATGCCTACGTCCCCGGACACTATTAATTAATATTACTTGAATATTAATTACAAAGAGAGAAGTTAGAATCAATTGCCTTTAGAAAGGGAAGGTCAACTGTGGGATAAGGAATAAGCTATGGAAGCAATTAATTTATAGGAAAAGAAAACAATATTCCCCCTTAATTAAAACGATGTGGGATTCATTCCTAACAAATCTCCACCTTGAATTCCACAATTCAAATCTCTCAACTTCTCAGCGTCTTCAATTTGCAGTCTTCAACTTTTAACAATATTGATCAAGTCCTAGCAGTATTGGAACTTAACCGTATTTATAACCTTTGTCAACATATCAGCAGGATTCACCGTGGTTCCGATCTTTTGGATAACAACTCCATCTTCTTCGAGAATCTCCCATATGAAGTGGTAACGAACATCGATATGCTTCGTCCTTGCATGGTAAACTTGATTCTTGGCCAACATGATAGCACTCTGACTATCGCAATGCACCTTGACGTGTTTCTACCGAATCCTTAGTTCTCCAAGCAACCCTTGAAGCCAAATTGCCTCCTTTACAGCCTCTGTACAAGCCATATACTCTGCCTCTGTTGTTAACAAAGCAACTGTTGACTGCAGTGTAGACCTCCAACTTACTGGTGCTTTTACTAAAGTGAAAACATAACCAGTAGTTGATCGACGTTTGTCCAAATCTCCAGCATAGTCGGAATCACAATATCCAACTGCAAATTGACCACCTTTATCTAGCTGATATGCCAAACCAACATCTACAGTATTCAAAATGTATCGTAGAATCCATTTCATAGCTTGCCAATGCACCATTGTAGGTTTGTGCATATATCTGCTCACTACCCCAACTGCATGTGAAA
>CAOJCR015295837.1:0-12690 GCA_948330485.1 Euphorbia neoarborescens
TGCTAAATTTTTGAAGGAACTTATAGTAGAAAAAAGGAAATTAAATAGTAATGAGGTAATGTCACTAATGGAAGAATGCTCGACTATAATAACTAGAAAGGTTCCCCCCTAAGCTTAAGGATCGTGGCAGCTTTACTATTCCTTATTACATTGGCAACATAGAAGTAGTAAACACATTATGTGATATGGGGGCAAGTATAAACTCTGATGCCATTGTCATTCTTCTGTAGGATTAGACTTGGTGAGCCTAAGCCCACTAGTATGACACTCCAGTTGGCTGATAGATCCATAACTCGGTTAAGTGAAGTAGTCGAGGATGTCTTGGTTAAAGTAGGAAAATTTATCTTCCTTGCTAATTTTATTGTTATTGATATAGAGAAAGATGAAAATATCCCACTTTTGTTAAGTGGGCCATTCTTAGCAACCGGTAGAACTTTAACTGATGTGTATGAAGGTAAGATTATTCTTCGATTGCAGAGTGAGGAAGTTTCTTTTAATGGTTATAATTCTATGAAGTATCCTATGGATACAGAGAATTGTAGTTTTATTGATTCCTATTGCCCTATTATATATTGATAGCTTTAAAAAGATTTTTTACAAGTTTATTGATAAAGATGACGGGCAAGGCCTATAGGAGAAAGAGAGTGTGGAAGGATCATTGGAAGAGGAATGCTCTTGGGTGAAGAGTAGGTTTAAGGATCTCGAGTGGGATGTCAAGCCAATACTGAAATTATGATTTGATGAAGCTCCTAAATTGGAGCTTAAGACTCTTTCCCCTAATTTGAAATATGTTTTTCTTCAACTACCTAATGACTTACCCTTGTAGTGTCTTCTCTTATGACAGGAGAATAGGAGGATCAGCTACTTGAAGTGTTGAGGAATATAAAGGAGCATTCAATTGGACCATCCACGATATAAAATGGATCAGCCCTAGTTTTTGCATGCATCGGATTTTTTTGGAAGAAGCTGTCAAACCTTATGCACAACCTTAATGTCGGCCGAATCTAAATATGAAAGAGGTAGTGCATACCAAGGTAATTAAACTTCTGGATGCAAGTATGATATATCCTATCTCTGATAGTTCGTGGGTGAGTTTGGTTTATTGTGTGACCAAGAAGGGTGGAACTACAGTAGTGGAAAACGAGTTGGGTGAACTTATCCCTACTCGTATGGTCATCTGGTGGCACATGTGTATTGAGAATAGAAAATTGAATAATCAGCCAGAAAGGCCATTTTTTGCTACCTTTTATTGATCAAATTCTTGAAAGGATGGCGGGTCATGAATATTTTTATATGTTAGATGGTTTATCCGAGTAAATGCAAATACCGATGGACCCTCTCAATCAAGAGAAAACCACCTTTACTTGTCCTTATGATACTTTAGCATATAGATGGATGCCATCTGGATTATGTAACACACCCACCACCTTTCAAAGGTACATGTTAGCGATCTTTAATGATATGATTGAGGAATTCATGGAAGTATTTATGGATGATTTTTCGGTTATTAGATCATCGTTTGATGCATGTTTAGGCAATATTGATAGAGTCATTCAACGTTGTGAGGAGACTCATTTGGTACTTTGTTGGAAAAAGTGTCAATTTATAGTTAGAAGTTGCATTGTGTTAGGATACAAGGTTTTGGGTAAAGGGATAAAGGTAGATCCGGCTAAAGTAGAGGTAATTAAAAAATTACCCACTCCTAGTTCGGTGAAACTGTTTAGGAGCTTTTTGGGACATGCTGGCTTTCATCAAAGATTTGTGAAAATTTTTTCAAAGATTTCCAAACCATTAACTGAACTTTTATTAAAAGATACCACATTTAATTTTATTAATGAATGTTTGCATGCAGTTGAGACTTAAAGCAGAAATTGATCGAGGCACCAATTTTGGTAAGTGTCGACTGGTCCCTTCCCTTTGAACTTATGTACAATGCTAGTGATACAGTTGTAGGAGCATATTTAGGTCAGTAGGTGGATAAGATTTTCTGCCCCATTTATTGTGCTAGTAAAACTCTTAATCCTGCCCATATTAATTACACTGTTACAGAAAAAAGAGTTACTAGCTGTGATATTTGCCTTTGCAAAATTTAGATCATATCTTGTTTTATCTAAGGTGATTGTTCATACTGACCATGCTGCTTTGAGATTTTTACTAGCTAAACAGGATGCAAAATCGCGATTGATCCGATGGATACTACTCCTACAAGAGTTTGATGTAGAGATCAAAGATAAGAAGGGGGTAGAGAATGTGGTAGCCGATCATCTATCCAGACTTCTGATTTTCGATCATAAGGAATCTTCTGAAAAGGAAATATATGAGACCTTTCCTGATAAGTTTCTGTATGCGGTAACTTCTAGACCTTAGTTTGCAGACATAGCAAACTTTAAAGTCGGTAACACTCTTCCTGATGATTTATCTTTCTCTCAAAGGAAAAAGTTTTTGCACGATGCTAGATTTTACTTTTGGGATGATCCATATTTGTTTGGGGTGTGTGCCGATAATATTATTAGGCATTTTGTGTCTGAAAGTGAAGTTCCATCTATTATTCATATGTGTCATGATAGGGAAGCAGGTGGTCATTTCGGATTAGAATTAACTTATGGTAAGATTTTGTCGTGTGGATTTTATGGGCCCAATATTAAAAGGAATGTTTTTTATTCTACTAAAAAGTATGATGTGTGTTAGCGGATCGGGAACATATTCTACAAGAATGAAATTCCCCAACTTGGCATCTTAGTGTGTGAACTTTTTTATGTTTGGGGCATAGATTTCATGGGACCCTTTTTGATGTCACATAGCAACCAGTACATACTTGTTGCTGTTGATTAAGTCTCTAAATGGGTCGAGGCTATAACGTCACCTACTAATGATGCAAAAGTGTTTCTGAAATTCTTAAAGAAAAATATTTTACAAGGTTTGGAACACCTAGAGAAATTATAAGTGATGGGGGATCCCATTTTTGCAATAAACCTTTCGAGTCACTTTTGCACCGTTATAGGGTAACACATAAAATCCCACACCTTACCACCCCCAAACGAGTGGCCAAGTTGAGGTAAGTAACTTGGAACTTAAATGAATTTTAGAGAAAATAGTAGGGTCATCTAGGAAAGACTGGAGTCTGAAATTAGATGATGCTTTATGGGCTTATAGGATGGTGCTTAAAATGCCTATAAGTATATCTCCGTATCGTTTAGTGTTTGGAAAGGCTTACCATTTACCTGTCAAACTTGAACATAAAGCTTATTAGTCCTTGTAGTTCCTTAATTTTGACATGCAGGCAGCAGGAGAATAGCGGATGAAGCAGTCAATGAGTTTCGCCTTTCATCCTATGAAAAAGCCAACCTCTACAAGGAGAGGATGCAAAGATGGCATGATCAAAGGATGACGAACAAGAGTTTTCAACTAGGAGATAAGGTACTCTTGTACAATTTGAGGCTAAAGCTATTTCCCGGTAAGTTAAAAAGTAGATGGACGGGTCCATTTGAGGTAGTACAAGCATATCCATCTAGGATAGTTGTGATCAAAATGCCAAATGGACACCAAAATGTTAATGGGCATCGAATGAAACTGTGTTTTCATGGGGTAAGTTATGAAGAGGAGCAAGATGTGTTCCTTTTTTAAGATCACTAAATGCATCGTCGAGAAAGTCGAGCTATTCTGACTATAAACATAGCATGTGTAAGTTGTATACTAGTTTGAGATTTGCATTTTACGTATATGTATTTGTTTTATTTAGTTTGTAGAAGTCAAATGCATGGGTTAAGGAGCGAAATGGGCATGCATAATGAGGTACGAGTCGTAAAATAAGAAAAAAAAGAAGAAAAGTGTGTTTTTAAGCTACGCTCTTCGAGTACTGGCTTGTACTCATCGAGCATGGCTGGAAAGCAGTTCCAGAAGGATTGCTCGACGGTGTGTTCATCAAGAACACCATTGAGAAACCCTACTGGAACTTTGGAACAATTGGTGCTCGATGAGCACAGGTATAAGTGCTCAACGAGCATCGTTAAAAAAAATTTAAATTAAAAGAAAATAATAACTCTTTTCATTATTTTAAAATTCTTTTTCTTGCCCCTTTTTTCCTCTACTCTTTCACGACTTCTCCTTCTTTCTCTATCCCTCCATTAATGATTCCTCCTTCTTTTTTCTCTTCTCCAACATTCTCCCTCTTTGTCTCTCTCTCTCTCTCTCTCTCTCTCTCTCTCTGTGCCCCCCCATTTCATCTCTCTCCCCCTCTCTCACTCGATTTCAGTCATGATTTGCAGCAGTCCCAAACTTGGGTGTTTCTTGACCTAGAATGTCCAATGGCTCCAAGGTACGAATCTAACCCCTCTTTACTTCAATTCCATGCTATTTTAGTTTTTTTTAACCTGTGTATGGCTGATTAGTTTAGAGTTAGGGATTTTTGAGTTTTTAAAGTGTTGATTTATCCCCTAATTTCTCTTATGTTATTGTTCATTCTTTCCTATGATTGCTTAAATATTGTTGATAGCTGCTCATGTTTGCTGATTCTACTTTGAATGATTCCGTCCTTCCTTCCCTCTAATTTCTGTTTTCTTCGATTTTCTGTTATTATACACATTGGTTGCTATGAGTAATCAATTGGGTCTATCCTTTTTGCTTCTGGAAAGACAATAATTCTGACCTATTGAATGATGTTGATGCATATGTTAGAATGAGGCATGTTGAATTGATTATCTATGTAGAGCGACTACATTATGCATAACATTGTGCTTTTACTAAGATATGATATGGCATAATAGGAAACTTAGGTTTATGGGGTGATTTCGGTATTGGGAGATTTGGATTCTATAGTTGTGGAATTTGAATGCAATTTGCTTAGGATGTATGCCCTAGTATGCATTGATAAATTAGGAATGAACTGCATTGTTGAGCATTTAGCAACATGGCAAGACCATCTTCTATTTTTATGGTTAGGATATCATATATACACTGCCTTTTGCTATTGAAACCAATGATGTGGAGAACAACACATTATTAAGAGAACATGGCTACCGAATGTACACTTTCTCACTGCACATGAATTACACTTGATATTGTGTGTTGGCATTATGTTTTAACAGTGGATCTTAAGCATTGTGGCATTGGTTGCAATTGGTTATGAGCCGTTTTTAGTTTGAAAGTCAGTACCCTTGAAGGACACTAATCATTACATGAATGCATATACATGTGGACCATTTTTAACTTCTCCCATGCATTATATGTTTCCAAGTTAGTTTTTGTTTTTTTCACTTGCTTTGTCTTTTTGTTTTGTCTCCGTTTAAGTTTCTGTTGTAATTTGTTTTAATTATAGACTAAAGTGTGTGGCCAAGAAAGAGGCTAGAGCTTCTATTGATCCACCTTATGAGTAAGGGGACTCACAAAGGGATCCACCGATGGTACCGATGACCCGACACTCCCTAACAGCAAATTGCCCTTTCCCCTACTAAGAGCAAGTGAAGTTAAGACATACAAGAGTTACCGTAAGTTCCCTATTATACCCTATAAGTTGTTTGATGCTAACTTCCTCCGGGCAGCCGGAATATATGATGAATTTTATAACTTATTATGTGTATTAGGGTGTGAACAATGGGCATTTCAGGGGGAATTAGTGTACCCCACTTTGACCCAGGAATTTTATACTACATTGGCAATTTTTTCTGATCTTAACCCCCCTTATTAATTTAGCTAGAGTTTTGCCTATTTGGCACTCCATATAGTATGAATGTTAGTGAGGTCAATAGGTGCTAGGATATAGGGGTGAAACACTCATAGATTGGCCAAGAGGTATGTCTGAGGACATTATGTGGCATGAGCTCACGGGTAAGGGGTCATTTGGTAGTCACATTGCTAAAACAACAGCTATTACCAGTAAACCCCTCTATTTGTTCCATAGGTTCATCTGTTGGAGTGTACAAGGCAAACTCGAGGCCAACCGAGTCAGTTTTACTGATCGTATAGTGCTTTTCCATGGCTTGTGTAGGCACTCGGTTGACCTAGGGATACTTTTACAATTAGTTTTCACAACTAGGCAAAAACATCTAAAAAGTGGTCTCACCCTTGGTTATCTAGTCACATTATTTTCCAAGAACATTCGGGTGCAAACTGTTGTAGTCACTTGTAGGACATTTCACCTGTACAGCTAACAGAGAGCAGTATGGATAGTGCTCCTAGTAGTGCTGCAGGTATTTCAGGACAGGGAGAAAGCAGCAAGTGGAAAAGGCCAAAAGAGCCTACAGATGATGCTGATGAAGATAGCGAGGGACTACAGGAGACGGATGAGACAACCATACTAGTTGCACCAGAGGAGGATTCTCGGGTAGATCACATGGATGAGTTACTCCAGCAGTTAGAGCATATGTAGATTCATCAAGTACAGCGGGCATCCACTATAGAGGCCCGATTGACAGACAGGACCAGTGGATACTGTCCTTTGACTTGCGTATCCACAACTTGGAGGCATTTGCAACCTGATATAGCAATGAGATGGAACTATCCACCATCTCCGTACCTACCACCCTTTTATCCGTATCCACTACCGTCTCCTCCACTAGAGGATCATCTGTGAGTTTCCCCTTCCCTCTCTTATGCCCTTTACACTTATTTTGTACTTTCTTCCATTGCACTTTTGGGAGTAAGTACAATCTAAGCGTGGGGTGGCATTGTATGCATCTTGAGTTTGTTTTTATTTTATTTTCTGTTTTTCATGCTAGGGTAGTGCTGGATAGCTGGTGTTTGTTAGAATGTTTATAGGATAGTTTGCTTTGGTTTTTGGTTTAGTTTTGATTTTATGATTTTGGTTTTCTTATTTTGTGAGTGTGTTGAATGCTGAAATTCTCGATGAATTGTTTTAAACTAGTATTCCATGATCGTTTAGCTATCCTTGGTGTTGGACTTCATTGTTTGTTTTCAAGTGGGTAATATGGATTTTTTTATTAAGGATTCTGAGAATTAGCCTGTTTTTTATTGTGAGTCTTTCCAAACAATGTGGGTTTCATGAAAACAATAGGGTAGTCATGTATAGTGGTTTGAACATTTGCTGTTGTTTCCATGATTGAACTGAAATAGTCACTAGGAACAAAGAAAGAGCAAAGTGACCTATAAAGTGTGGACTTTTGATCTCAAGGAACCATTTCACATTGGTTCCTAATTTTTTTGAGAGGCAATCATACATTGTGCGCCAGATCATAGAACTCGGTGTAGTTTTACACTTGGTATAAGTTAGGCTTAATATGTGGAGACCCTTAGGTTTAGCCACACATTTACACACGTTGCACTTCTTTTTAACTTTAACCCTTTTGAACCTAACATACTAATTAGCCCGTAGAACACCTTAATTTGAGCTTTAGCTTTTGTTTCGTTGCCATATTACAAGGCGAATGCCTTAAAGCTAAAAGTCTGAATCCCTTCACTTTAAGTTTTCCTTCAACCTATCCTCTTATCGATTTCAAGTTATTTTGGTTAATGAACTTCAGTCTTTATTTTTGCGTGAGTTCTTCATCTTTAAATATAAGTCGCTCACTTTTTCTGTGTGTAAAAAAAGGGAGAGTAGAAAATTTTTGTATATATAAATAAATATGTATCGTTGTTGTTTGTTCAAATAAGTCAGCATATAGTCTTTTGTAGTGTGGGGTGGGTTCCAAGTAATGAAATCATGTGCATTTTGGGGTTACAAGTTCTAAATCATATTAAATTTTTTGTCCCGAATAATTAAGGAACTTTCATTCTGACATTGTTTCTTGTGAGCTCTTGTGATTCGGAATTCTCGATTTCTTTTCTCCGAATCTTAGGTACGTTTGTATATAAGTGTCGGGTGTTTCTCCCTTTTCTCTTTTCATTCCCTTATTTCTGTGTCTAGTTGCTGATAAAAAGGGAACATTGGGATTGGTGATTTATTCGTGTTTCCATATACACACGTGTTTAACCAAATTCTATTTCAAACTTGAATAGAGGAGTTGTAAACCTAAAATGACTTTTGACAAACCTAACCCATAATATCTAACATTACAAGCCATAAAAGGTTCTCTGATTTTCCCCTTTTTTCCAATGACTGCACCGTGATTGCCATTAGTTTGCTATGTGATGCGTGCTTTGTATTGATTGAGTGTGTTTTCATTTCACCCTTAATTTTTGAATTATGTGCAAATTGAGTGAAATCTTGTGAGGTGAATTGATTGGTTGTATAAGCTCTCACCGTTTTTTTTTCGTTTGATTAGTTTGGGCATGTGAAATAGGAGTATTTATGTTTTTTTTGTCTATATATGGTTATTCCTTTTTCTAGATTGCTCTGGCATGTTTAGAATTGGTGAGCTAGCATAGTTAAATCCTAGGTGGGTTTGTAGACAAATTTTTTTGTCTTTATTCTGAGTTTTAGTTATTTGCTTGAGGACAAGCAAAGTTCTAAGTGTGGGGTAGTTGATAGGTCGGTTTCAACTTTATATTCTAGGCATTATGGAACCTTGTTGATGGATAATTTGAATGGTTTTTTGCATTCTTGTGTTGCATACCATGCATTTTTCTGTTTTTGTTTGAGTTTTGAGTTTATGTACACTTTGGTGATTTTTCTTTGTTTTTATTGATTTTCTTTAGTCCGAGGTTATGAGACCGAGGACTTGTATTTTTGACCGGTTTTGTGAGCTTGAAAGTGCAGGAGTGGAAACCCGAGTTGATCAAGAAGGAAATAGGAATGGAGTCCGATTATGGAGCGAGAAGGAATTCAGATCTTTGGACTGGATTTCGAGGCAGTTGGAGTTGGATTTCAGATATGGGCATTAAAGAAAAGATAGAGGTCATGCTACGAGCTTTCCAATGGGTCCAAGATTAATGCAATCAGAGATTGGACGATAGAGTTATGGTGAGAAGAAGATTAGAGTGAAGAGCTGCCCAAAATACACCCGTGCTTGACGAGCATGGCCAGATACTCGATGAGCATTAATATGTTAGAAGTTCCAGACCGTTTACTCGAGAAATTACTCGTCGAGCATGAATACGAATAGGTTTACTCGACGAGCACTATTGCCTGTACTTGACGAGTATTAATGTTTCTGAGTTCCAGAAGGTGTGGGAATCAATTAGTCGATGAGAACCATTACCTATATTCGATGAGTACACTTACGAGATATATTTTTAGATTTCCATTTTAAACCCTAATTTAACTATTTTTGCTTCAATTTGGGGCCCGTTTGTTTAGGGGATTTTATATTTTACATGGGAATGTATATATATAGCTAGAGAAAACATTATTAGGTTATCTTTAACTTTTAAATTTTCTCAAGAACCCTAACTAGGCCTTGGAACTTCTTTGTATTCAAATTATGGGATTTTATTCAATTGAAAGCGTTTATTTGGAATCCCCTTTTGGAGTTAGTTGATTTTCGTTTATAAGCGAATTTTCCTATGGAGGTTCTCATTCATGTGTTGTTTCGTCAGTCAGAGTCCACCGCATTAATAACAAGTTTGACCTAAGATTTTCTTTTCTCATACTTTTTATTTAATTCAAGTTATGATCTGCAAGAAATAATTGTCGTGATTGAATTCATTATTTTCTTTTCATCCTTATTAATTTGATCTGATAATTGATAATTAGGATTTGTGTTTGTGATTCGGTTAATTATTATGCATGTGATTTCAATAGTAATCTTGAAAATTTCTTTGATTCATATCTGTTACATGATCCAAATTGACATATGGAAAATCTGAAGGATTGACAACCCTGCGGAACTTAAGCATACTTATTTTCTGATTCATAGAACTAGGCAGACCTACTGGATAATCTTATGCTAGGAACTTCACAAAGTAAGAGTAACTATTGGATTCATGCATTAATGTTAATTTGGATACTTACGTTGCTTTAATAAATTGATTATTGGCTAGATTAATAAGATCATCCTCATTATTATTCATAGGTCAGTAAAACATCAATTAGATCTGAAACTCAAAATAAAGGCACAAGTTTTTCTCCTGAAAACCCACCTAGGATTTAACTATGCTAGCTCACCAATTCCAAACATGCCAGAGCAATCCAGAAAAAGGAATAAACACATACATACAACAAACATAAGTACTCCTGCTTCGCATGCGCAAGATAATCAAACGAAAAGTAATGGTGAGAGCTTATACAACCAATCAATTCACCTCATAAGATTTCACTCAATTCGCAACATTATTCAAAAATTCAGGGTGAAATGAAAACACACTCAATCAATACAAAGTACGCATCACGTAGCAAACTAATGGCAATCATGGTGCAGTCATTGGCAAAAAGGGGCAAAAGCATAGAACCTTTTATGGCTTGTAATGTAAGAGGTTATGGGTTAGGTTTGTCAAAAGTCATTTTAGGTTTACAACTCCTCTATTCAAGTTTGAAACAGAATTTGGTTAAACACAGGTGTGCATAGAAACACGAATAAAGAACCAATCCCACCATTTCTTTTTAATCAGTAACTAGATATAAAAATATGGGAATGAAAAAAGAGAGAAACACCCTATACTTATATACAAGCAGACCTAAGATTGGGAGAAAAGAAATGGAGAATTCTGAATCACAAGAGATCACAAGAAACAATGTGAGAATGAAAGTTCCTTAACTATTCGAGATAAAGAATTTAATATGATTTAGAACTTGTAACCCCGAAATACACATGATTTCATTACTTGGACCCCACCCCATAGTACAAAAGACTAGCTGCTGAATTATTTGAACAAACAACAATGATACATATTTATTTATATATACAAAATTTTTCTATTCCCTCTTTTTTTTACATATGGAAAAAGTGATCGACTCATGTTTAAAGATGAAGAACTTACCAAAAAATGAAGACTGAAGTTCATTAACCAAAACTAACTTGAAATCGAGGAGAGGATGGGTTGAAAGGAAAGTCAAAGTGAAGGGATTCAGGCTTGTAGCTTTAAGTCATTCACCTTGTAATATGGCAATAAAAGAAAAGGCTAAAGCTCAAATTAAGGTGTTCTACGGGCTAATTAGTATGTTAGGTTTAAAAGGGTCAAAGTTAAAAAGAAGTGCAGCTTGTGTGGCTAAAGCTAAGGGTCTTCACATATTACTCCCTGCTTATGCCAAGTGTAAAACTACACCGAGTTCTATGATCTAGCGCACAATGTATGATTGCCACTCAGAAAAATTAGGAACTGATGTGAAATGGTTCCTTGGGCTCAAAAGTCGTCACTTTATAGTGCAGGAAAGTCATATGTATCAGTGTTAGGTCACTTTGCTATTTCTTTGTTCCTAATCACTATTTCAGTTCAATCATGGAAACAACAACAAACGTTCGAACCTCTATACATGACTACCCTATTGTTTTCATGCAACCCCCATTGTTTTGAAAGACTAACAAGCAAAAACAGGCTAATTGCAAGAATCCTCAATAAAGAATTCCATGTTACCACTTGAAAACAAATAACAAAGTCCAACTCCGAGAATAGCTAAGTGATTATGGAATCCTAGTCTAAAACAATTCATCCAGAATTTCAGCATTCAACACACTCACAAAACATGAAAACCAAAATCACAAAAAATCAAAACCAAACCAAAACCAAAGCAAACTATCCTATAAAAATTCCAACAAACACCAGCCATCTAGAACTACCCTATCATGCAAAAACAGAAAATAAAATAAAAACAAACTCAAGATGCATGCAATGCCACCCCACACTTAGATTGAACTTACTCCCAAAAGTGCAATGGAAGAAAGTACAAAATAAGTGTAAAGGGCATAAGAGAGGGAAGAGGGAACTCACAGATGATCCTCCGGTGGTGGAGGCGGCAGTGGATATGGATAGAAGCGTGGTGGGTACGGAGATGGTGGATAGTTCTATCCATGCTCATTGCTACATCGGGTTGCAAATGCCTCCAAGTTGTGGATACATGAGTCAAAGGACTGCATCCATTGGTCCTGTCTGTCAAAGAGGGCCTCCATAGAGGATGCCCACTGTACCTGATGAATCTGCATCTGCTCTAACCACTGGAGTAACTCATCCATGCGATCTACCCGAGAATGCTCCTCTAGTGGATCTGATATGGCTATCTCAATCATCTCCTATGGTCCATCGCTATCTTCATCAGCATCATCCGTAGGCTCCATTGGCCTTTTCCCCCGGCTGCTTTCTCCCTATCCTGAAATACCTGCAACACTAATAAGAGCACTATCCATACTCCTCTTTATTAGCTGTACAGGTGAAATGCCCTACAAGTGACTACAACAGTTTGCACCCCGAAGGTGCTTAGCAAATAATGTGACTAAATACCCTAGGGTGAGACCACTTTTTAGATGTTTTTGCCTAGTTGTAGAAACTAATTGTAAAAGCATCCCTAGGTCAACTGAAAAGCACCATAAGATCAGTAGTGCTGACTCGGTTGGCCTTGGCTTTGCCTTGCACATTCTAACAGACGAACCTATGGAACAAACGAAGGGGTTTACTGTTAATGGTTGCTATTTTAGCAGTGCGACTGTCAAACGACCCCTTAACCATGAGCTCATGACATATAATGTCCTCAGACATACCTCTTGGACATTCTATGAGTGTTTCACCCCTACATCCTAAGCACCTGTTGACATAACTAACATTCATGCTATATGGAGTACCGAATAGGTGAAACTCTAGCCTATATTCATGAGGGGGGTTAAGATCAGAAAAAACTGCCAATGTAGTATAAAATTCCTAGGTCAAAGT
>CAOJCR015296294.1:0-10720 GCA_948330485.1 Euphorbia neoarborescens
GATTTCAAATAACTTTTCTACACTGCCAGTTAGCTTGCCCTGATGATAGCTATTCGTCTGCTGAAAGGGATCTACATGGCCAGGAAATGGAGGGGCAGTGTCGCTTTTGATTCCACCAAGAAAGGATGCCCCAAGATTATATTGTATGCCAAAGGCGTATCGATGATGGTGAACACGACATTCGCCCGCTAGATATGCTTATCATCACCTACTTCCAACGATAGTGTGGCTTGTCTAACCACCGATACTAGATGTCCTCCTGGACCTATTAATGGGGTGTGCACAGGTTGAATCCATTTGGGCGCCAGACTTATGTTCTCTGCTGCTTGTTTGGTGATGAGATTCACTGAACTCCCTAAATCAATCAAGATTCTTTTAATGAGGTATCCCTCCAAGCCTGCTTCAATATCTAGGGCATCTGTATATCCCGTTGGGATGTCACAGATTTCCTCAAAAGGGCAAAAAGCTTCCCCTTTAGCTTGCTTGGGTATGGCCTCTGTCCGCCGCGGTCGCTTAGACCCAGATGTAATCTCTAGTCCTCGAGTGATGACCATGACCATTCCTCTGCTACCTCTTGTTGGGCGACGAGTGTCTTAAGCTTCCTTCTATCTGTCCTCTTATGACCTCTCGAGGGCGTTGCTCTGCCTTGATTCTGCAGTCCGTGCTTTCCCCTTCTGAATCATTGTCTCAACATCTTGATCTAGGACCTTTTACTCCTATGTACTGTGCCACTCCATCATATGGTATCTATAGTAAGACTTCTTTTGACTTCCTGTATGGCGTGTGTTGGAGGAGGCCCCATTATCGGTTCGTGCTTCCAACACCTTCCAGTTGGATGGTCTGGGGAATGATGTAAATTGGTGTTCCTTCCTTCACTTAAAATGGTGTGAATTGTCCCGTCGGGTATAACTGTCACCGGTCGCACTCTGCTGGCGGCTGGATGCAGACCTGGCATTTGTTCTTCCAGTATTTTTGGATTCCTCTTTCATTTCTTCCACCTCTATAAAATGTTTGGCCCAAGTGATTATGGCGATTCGGTCCTTGGATTTACGTATAGCCAGATCGTGGAGCATCTTCTTGTTAGTTGTGTTGTGGATAAAGGCCTCATATACCGTGGTGAAATCTAGATTCTTGACATTTAAGCACACACAATTAAAGCATTCTATGTACTTTCACAGGGGCTCTTCAGGAAACTGCTTTACATCATGAACACTGCGGGACAGTTTGCCAATGGATATGGAGCCTGAGAAGTTGGCATAGAAAAGTTTCTTCAAATGGTCCCATCCCATGACATACCCAGGATCTAAATTGTTAAACTATAAGGAGACCGGTCCCTTTAAGGTTGTACTGAACAGTTTAAATATTAGGCCTTCGGTGGCGCCAGCTAGTCTCATTTTTTCTGTGAAGGTTCGAATGTGATCCTTTGGATTGTGCTTTCCATCATAGTATTTTATGGCTATCTGCTTAAACTTTGAGTCGATTGGCATGTCCATGATATGCCTGCAGAACTGAGATTCCGTGGAGTGAGAGATGGGATCTTAATATGCCATATTGTATTTGTCCAGCCCCTGTCTCAATAGGGCTTCAAATCTGGGATCTGACAATAAATCAATAGTTAGAGCTGGGGCGACGACCGCCAGTGTGTATGTCAGGTTTGAGAGAAATGGTGCGGGGAAAGCTGATGGGGGTGGAGGTATCTGAGGTGTCCCCAAAGGAGTATGTGATTGAATTTGTTGGGGGGGGGGGGGGGTAATGTGGGGATGATGTGGCTGGATTTTGCATGTTGGGATATTGAGGCAGAGAGCACGGTCTGTACCCCCACCGGTTGTAATATAAAGAAGGATCCATTAAAGGATCATGGTGGAATGCTTTTGGGCCAGTGGAGGATAGACACTTGTGTAGGGTTGGAATGGTGTTTGATGGGTGCCTATTCTCATGGTCGTAGGTTGGTGACTTGAAGCTGCCGCTACAGGAGTAGAGGATATTCTGAGCAGGGAAACGTGCTCAGGGGTGATGCCATAGCGAGTAATGATGCTCTGTCGAGCTAGAGCAGGGTCTTGAACACTCGTTTGTGATAGAGCTCTGTCGGGATATGGAACTGGAATGGGATTGGTAGAGTCTGCTGGGTCTGTGTTCGTCACAGGGTGAGCTATCGTCACTTCTGGTTCATGCTCACCGCACTAATTGATAGCTTGTGTAAGCCGAGGTTATCGAATATCCTCGTATGGGGAGAGTTCCATCAACCTACAAAATAAATCAGTTGGAGCAGGGTTGCCTAGATTATGTCACTCCGATGCTTAAGTCAATAACTTGGAGAAGGAAAGAGCAGTTTTTTGGTAAGAAGATCAAGATGATCTACCTATATCAGTATTGTATTTTATATACTGTCCTTAGCTGTCACGCGTCACCATTTTAGTGGGCAGCTGATGGTGGCCTACCTAGTCATGTCATCTGTTGATCCGACATATGGCTACCTCTAAGCATCTGACACGACCTTCTTCTCTGACCCTTTTATCTTTTCGGGCCGCACCTTACCCCTGCATTTAATGCAGCATTAATTGCTGCATTACATGCAGCGGTTCCCTTCTTCTTTCCCTTGACGAGAAATCTGAAGGGGCAGGGGATTGACGGGCCGACTGTTGCGTGATTCTAGCTGCCCCTAACCCTTCTTCTGATGCCGAGGTGGTAGGAACTTACCCAGCTCGTGTATATGTATATTGCTTCTGGCACACCCTTGGACGCCTATCTGGTGGTCCCGTCTCACTCGTACAGGGGCGCTTGGTAAGTGCAAACTAGGGCACTCAGGTAGTGACCACGTGCTAAGCACGTGGGGGCGTCTGATAACGACGATCCAGTGATGGTGATCACGTGCTAAACACGTGGAGACGTCTGACAAAGCCGATTACGTGCCTGCCTGACGTGTGATCTATATTGGGTTATCATATATAAATGACAAATTTTAAAATTACAAATTGTTGTTTACTTTAATTATTTCATATTGTTTACTAAGCTAAATGAGTAAAAGACACTGGAAAGGGATGGCCAGAAATACAAAGTCGAATAAGCAGGATTAAACTGAATTTTTGGCGGGAAGTGTGAGAGTGTTGGAGCCAAATCGGATGGCGGTTGGGGTGGGCCAAGTCATCACAGGCGAATATCCACATCGATAAATGCAAGGTAAAAAAACATCTTATTTTTGTTGATGTGGAAATTACGTTAAATACTTATATAAAAACTTGTTGGGCGGATAATTCGAGAAGAAAACAAAATTAAAAGAAAAATTAAAAAGAAAAGTGGGAATGGCCTTTTGCAACATCGAAGGGGTGGTGGGGGAAGAGAAGAGAGTGGAAGCCATGATGACACGTGGATTACAACTTAGACTTCGGTCATTGGAGTCCCACCTTAATTTAATTTTTTAATATTGGAAATCCCGCCTTCTTTTGAGGAGGGTCATGCTTTATTGACCGTTAAATGACTTGTTTTTGGCGCCAAATTCGAAAACCGCTTTTAGAAACCAAGCGCCGCAGTTTCTTGTCCTTTTTTATTTACCGATACGGCGCCGCATACCTCTCTCCGTCTGACACTCGAGGCATGTCTTCGTCGAATGTGATTAAACATGTCCGGAGATGAGCATATTTTTTCATTAGTCAAGGCCAATTTTGAATTTACGTTACTATTTTTATAATTATTAATAAGGAGATTTGGCGCCCGAAAAAGTTTAAGATGGTATTTTTTAAAATTTTATAAAAATTGAATTTATTTTAATTTATTTAAATATTAAAATAATTTTTAAAAGATGTTTAATTTATTAAAATTGGATAAGACTATATTGACATATATCAATTTTATACCGTTAACACATTTTCATTCTCAATTCTTGAATTTAAATTCTAATAAAAAATAAAAATATAGAATTTAGAATAAGAATTGAAAATTAAAATGTGTTAATTATGTAAAATTTTTATGAGTAAATATAACTTTACACATCAAAATTTATTAAAATTTATTGAATTTTATTTTAATTATAAATATTTAATATTTTAATTATTAATATATATTTTATTATCATTTATATTATTAGAATAAAAAACTGTTAATGATTGATATTATTAAATTATTTATATATATATATATATAAACACCTTGTATTAAGTACACAAGTTAGGAAGCGCAGTAACCCACTGATTGGGTGAATTGCTCTCTTTCTACCGAACATGAATTTGACTCCTAATCCTCTTAAACCAAGTAAAATTATCATTCTAAAAAAAAGCACACAAGTTAGAGTAATTGTACATAATACAAAATTTCAGAAAGGAGGAGACATCCTTTATGAGTATAATCACTAAGGATAAATTTACACCCTATTTAGCAAGTTTATGGGCGACATAATTTGTCGATCTTCTTTCAAACTTGAAAATGATGCTCTTAAACTCGCATGATATTGTCCACACTTGTTGGAGTACATATAAAAAGATATTTCCATCCTTACTCTTCTATTCACATAAATTAATCAGATGTAAATTGTTTGATTCTGCTACCACACACCTAAAGTTTGCATCTCTAACCACTTGAAGGCATATCATTAAAGCATTCATCTTCGCGTGTAGGCTATATTCCCCGACCGAAGCAGCACCGGTAATAGCACTTGACCTTTCTTATCTATCACTACGAACCTAGCTGTTGCAGTACCCCCCTCCATGTCTACTGTCACATCCATATTTAGCTTAACCCATCCCGCCTTTGGAGCTGTCCGTCCCACCATCCAGTTTGTTGCCTCCCCTTCCTGTTGCTCGATGTTGATTCCTTTTTCATCCACCCCTAAAATTATATGGACTATCCTTTCTACTTTCACATCCTTCTCCCCGTGTATCCTTCAATTGTGCTCATTCCAAATGGCCCAAATAGCAGTACTGAAAAGTCCCTAGTCTCTCATCGAGCAAGAAGGAAGGACATTTGAGAACCAATGTAAGCATGTACCTCCTGAAATTTTATGGACTTTCCGTTTATCCATCACTCCCCTTCCATATTCCTTTGCATATGGACACAGCTTGAAAACACGGATCAACTCATCCTGTTCACCCGAATAGAAAATGCATCTAGAGCTCACTGGTGTTTTCTTCTTTCTAATATTCACATTACACGGGAGAATGTCACACACAACCGACCATACACAGTGAGTGATCCATGGTTGGGCATTGATTGACCAAATAAGTTTCCATAAGGCCTCCGCCCCTGTTGAAGATGATGGTTGCCTAGCTACAGCTATGTTGAACTATAAAGCACAATAATAGGCAGATTTCACTGTGAACACTCCACTCCTCGATAGTCTTTAGAACAGGGATTCTTCTTGGTCCACAAGACCTATAGGGATCCTCCTAATAGCTGCCACATCATCCTCATAAAACACTCTCCTTAGCAAAGCCAAATTTTAGGTTCTGGATTCAGCTTCTATCAATCAGTCAAGGGTATTGGCCGGCGGGGAATTTTTGAGTGCTAAAGGCTGAGTGCATGGAGCCCCAAAAATCCAATTTAATTTCATGATATCTATTGATCTCCCACTTCCCACTCTCTAATAGGGCCCTAACTCAATGATGAACCGGGCTCCTATCAAACTCCTTTGTACAAAACTAGCCTCTTTATTTAAACCCGTTATGAAAATCGAGCTTTTCAGATAATACCTAGCTTTGAAAAGCCTTACACAAAGAGAATTAAGTTCCTCAGTCAGTCGCCAAATTTGCCGGAATTACTTAGCTAACATGACCTGATTAAAGGATAGAGGATGTCCAAAACCCATTCCCTTGTCTTTCTTGACAATACAGTGCCTTTCCCATTTTTTTCCAGTGGATACCTTTCCTTTTTCTATAGATCCCCCACCAGAACCTTGCCAAAGACTGCTGGAGTTCCTCACAAAAGGAACTAGGGAGGGAAAAATAACTCATAACATACAGGGGCATGGATTAAGCAATTGATTTGATAAGGACTTCGTTTCCAGCTTGGACAGGAATCTATCTTTCCATCCCTTAATTTTCTTAGCTATCCTCTCTTTCAAAAACTCAAAGATCTTCTTCTTTGATCTGCCAATCACCGTAGGCATTCCTAAGTACTTTGGGAATTGCCCTACCTCTCGGACCCTCAATATAGATAAATAAATGTTTCTCACATCGGTTCCCACCCCTTTGCTAAAGCTTAACTTTAACTTGTCATAGTTGACATATTGGCCCAGCATTCTACCATATAACGATAAGATTGATGTAATTCCCTCATTCCCTCTTATATTCTTTGAAGAAGACTACTAGATCATCAGCAAATAATAAATGTGTAATAATCGGAGATGAGACCGCCACTCGTAGCCACTTAAGATGCCATTTAGTTCTTCAATCTTAATCAGCATTGATAACCCTTCAGCATAAATTAGGAATAAATAAGGTGATAACATGTCACCTTGACGTAACCCCCTACTAGGTTCAAACAAATCGTATTGGACCCCATTTATAAGCAATGAATAAGAAATAGAAATAATACACTTTAACATTAGCCCATAAAACCTGCAAGAAAGCTCAACCTCTCCACCATTCTTCTTATAAAATCCTACTCCACCCTATCATAAGCCTTGCTCATGTCCAATTTCAGAGCACAAATCCCATTACTGCTACTTCTATTCCTTTTTATCAGTGGAACAGTTCAAAAGCAATTAGAGCATTATCCGTAATAAGCTTTCCAAAATAAAAGGACATTGGGAAGTTCTAATTATAGAATCAAGTATCAGTTTCATTTGATTTACTGTACAATTAGCCACTAATTTATACACAACATTACACAAATTAATCGGTCCAAGATTTTTCATTGACACAGGGCATTTAACTTTGGGGATAAGAGTTATAAAAGTGTGATTCATACCTGAGGGCATAGGTCCCCCATTGAGAACTTCCAACACCATTTGGAGAACATCCTTGCTGAAAATCTCCCAACACAATCATCTTTCCCCTTTCTATTAGTAAGGTTGTAAAAAGGCTTTCCTTGAGTTTGGGACGCTAATGCGACCTTTCTTAAGCTGGCTGAAATGTGCTTCCCCTTAAAAGGAAGACTTTCTCTTGGTGATTGGTTCATTGGCAACGATAGATAGGTACGATCAAAACATTGCTAATATAAGACCATCTTCTGTCGAAAGGATCAGTTTGACCAGGGCTTAAATCAGACTTCATCGAGCAATGAGAAAGTGTTTGGGGTACAATCTGCAACTATATAACAAAAGAGGATGCATCTCCAGGGTGAGTAAGACTTGCTTCAAATAAAGGAAGTAGCAAACTGAAAGGATTGATGAGGAAGTTTTCATTATACACCCCTCTTATCATTATAAAAAGAAGGATTGATCAATTACTGCTCCCAGTTCTTCAAACTATACGTCAAAAGGGAATAAGGCTTTTTTTTGGAAGCTGCTTAAGCGTCTCAAAAGCTCTTACTCTTTACTATATTCCTATAATATAGGGACAGGGAGGGAGGAAGACTTTTGAACAGACTTTTTTCCTCTTGAAAGAACTAGTGAGTTCTGGTCGATTTGAGTACTCTTGGATGGGGTTCTCTGCTATCCAAAGAAGGGCTAGGGGTTTTCATATTCTAGGCTAAGCTCCTGCCATGGTTTTTGGAGAACAAAGCCAAACCCTTATAGTTGGCGTGCTAGGAGAAGCTTATTGAAGTGCTAGTTTCGATCTAGCTCCAGTGGGAGTTGCTCAACCATTTCCAAATGAGTTCATTTTCTGCTTGCCTCTCCCAATCTGTGTCTGCAAAGGTAAAGGCAAGAGGAGTTTTTCGAGTAAAAAAGGAGTAAGCCGGCCAAGCCAGTCCTTCTCTTTCCTTACGAGCCAATCTTTGCCCTCTTTTTTGCTAAACCAGTTCCAGTCTTTTCAACTTCTGCCTTTGCTACTGGTGAAGGTAGTGGTGGGGATTTTTTTCGATGGTAGGTCTATATAGATTAGATCTTGGTTGACGCTAGGTGAGCTCTTCTTATCACTTATAAAACAAGGCTGATATCCTATTGGGTCTAGGGGCTTTTATTCTGTCTGCTTATTTAGGTGTCAACACCACCTCATCCTTAAAAAACTGTTTCATCAAACTAGCCCTTGATTTAGAAGATAATGTACCCATAGAAAATCACCAAATTTCTCTCATAGTGCTACGACCGTCTCTACATACCCGATCTCTGTCTTTCTTTGAAAAAGCTCCACCATAAACTTGCCTTCACCAATGTCCTTGATTATGAACCCCTTTGAACATTCCAAGCTGTTGATAGAACATTTGTCATACCTCGAATATTAATCAATTTATGAGAAAGAACTCTTTCCAGAACTAGAAGGATCATCGCTTCCAAAGTTAGGCTTGTATCTTCTTCATCGAACACTAGCACTTTCTCCTCGTTAATTCTCACTTAGCTTAATCGATTTTAGCAATTGCATAAGATCTTTTATAGCCATTACAAAAAGAAAAATTAGAACTTCAATCAGAATAACCACAAGGGCTTTACCCTAAACCTCTATAGAGATCAGGAAAAGAGAGACCACGAAGAAAAAGAAAGGTCGCGAAAGGCATTTAAATTGTTAATTTTAAATATTATAAGCTAAGTTATAATTTTGGCACAATTTTACCTCTTTTTATATCCTACTATTATTGTTGTTCGACATAATTTTTTTGTTGTTAATTCATTATTGCCTCATGTGTATTTGGTGGATTGGGTTGCAGCTTATTTTCTAGGTTTGTTAGAGGCTCATTTGATTTGTGTAGTGGTCAGTTCTTTGGGAAGTTGGACGGCCTGTAATGTGTTGTCATGGGAGTAGAAACCAGTGGAGATTCAACTGATATTGAAACCGGTGGAGATTCAACTGATATTGCGCAGGCTGTATTGGTATTTCAAGAATGGCAACAAGCTTAGATTTTGTCGTCGGTTGTTGGTCCGACGATGATACATAGTGTTGGGGTTCAGGCTAGATTCCACTAGGGAAAGGCTTTGTCAAGTGTAATGTGGATGCAAACTTTTTTAAGAAAAGGATCTCGAGTGGGCTTTGGAATTATTATTCAAATTCTGATGGCTCCTTTCTTGCAGTTAAACATTCCATTCTTTGTTTAGGTGCTGTTTTCTCGACTGAAGCAAAACTTATGCCGTGCAAAGAAATGATATCCTGGATTAAAGATTTAATAAATTATAATTTAGTTGTTGAGTTAGATGCTAAGGATATTGTAGACTCACTTCATGGGAAGATCATTCATCCCACTTATCTTGGTTTCATTCTCAATGATTGTTTAGCGTTAGCTCGTCAAATTTTTTATATCATTACGTGAAAATTTTTGAATTCTGACGGAAATTTTCGTCAAAAAAAGTTAATTTTCCGTCAGAAATTAGGATTTCTGACGGACATCATTCCGTCAGAATTTTATGCGTCATAAACCTCCCAGACAGAAATTACTGATAGACATTCTGACGGAGTTACTGACGGAAATTTTCGCCTGAACTGATTACCGACAGAAATTTTCGTCAAAATTTCTGTCAGTGATCCATTAAAATTATTAGCCAGTACTTTAATTACTGACGGAATATTTCGTCAGTAATTAAATTTAAAAAAAAAACCCTTCGTCAGTAATTTTAATCCCAACTCAATTTAATGCAATTTTTAGAACTTAAAAAAACAATAATGAGAAAATCTTATAATGAAATAAGCAAATATAAAAAGTAAATATTACAGTCCAATTGGTCAATAATAAACTGAAACCCCAACAAAGAATGGTCAAATCTACTTCCATCAATACAATTGCAAAAAGAAAAACCTCATTTAAGAAGACAAAATCACAACCCTTTTGCTTTGGTAAAAGTACACATCCATTCCACGTTTCTGTAATTCTGAAACATGAAATTGTCAAATCTAACTCCTGTAAAATAATTGCAAAAAGGAAATCAACATGCTTTTAACCTCAGTTTTTTCCCATTTCTTTGGGTCTGTTGCCATTGCCCAAGCATTAGTTATTACCATTGTTCCTGCACTAGTGTCATACCCCATTAATTCCATGTCTTGGGTTGTTTCTCTTGCAGCCAATAATGGAAATGGAGGGTGTAAACGAAGTCCCTCTTTGATCACCATTTTTAAGTATTGCAATTTCAAGGCTCCTGTCACCGGTCACCCGTCCTTAAATTCTTCGTGAATCGTAGCTGGCCGTCGACCGCCAATCCCAATTCGCCATTCACAGCCTTTAATTTTTCTTCCCACCTCCTGCGATTTTAAGCATATTGCGAATAGTCTGTGAAACCATAGCGGCTTCCTTATCGATGACGAACTCGAAATCCTCGGTGCTAATCAGCTTCACAATATCTTCTTTTTACATCTTTTGTTTCTGTTCTTCAAAATTGAGGAAATCACAATGAAATCGAAATCAAATTTTGGAAAATTTGGTGGTGTTTCTTTGGATTTGGGAAGTGGGGAAAAATGGGTGTGAATATATAGACAAAAAAAATTGAGCGAGATTTTAAAATTGGAAAAAATGGGTGGCGGAAGAAATCACGACCTTTAATGGTGAAAATTTAGAATTTCTGATGAAAATTTCCGTCACTCATTTTCTGTCAGAATTTAAAATTTTTCGTGTAATCTCTTTTGTTCGTGTAAATCGATTGATAATTCATATTTTGTACGATTTAGTCCAGTTTTCATATGCTTATTTGATCTTTATATATATATATATA